>JAOPHQ010006125.1:0-45943 GCA_030340625.1 Merluccius polli
ACACACACACACACACTAACCAACACTCCAACACTCACTGCTGCCCAACAAACTCACCGTCGTCATACTCCAGCACCTCGTTGTAGATGGTGGGGCCATGCCAATGGACTGGCCGGGAAATAGGGGTTTAGTAGAGACCCTCCTTCACCGCCACCCCCCCGGGGGGCTCACAGTAGCCCGTCAGCAGACTGAACACGTAGTCCTCCCCCCCATGTCTGGAGAGGGAGAGCGAGAAGAGAGACAGGCAGAGAGGGGAAAGGCCGGTGGGTTGCAGTGGAAGATGGATTGATGAGAGAAAGATGCAAGGATGCAGAAAAACACATGAAAAAGCGTTGCATTAGTTCATGGACGGGTTGAGGTGACATACAGACCTCTGTCTGCACTGTTTTTTCAATGTGATCAATCACAGATGTTCCCAGATGTGACATTTGCCAACTCTGTGGCCAGATCAGCTTGGCTTGCGTGTTTTGGTGTGCATGCGCGCTTGCCAGGTGCTTTGCCAGGTGTATGCAAGTACCTCACTGTGTGTGTGTGTGTGTGTGTGTGGTGTGTGTTGTGTGTGTGTGTGTGTGTGTGTATGGTGTGTGTGTTGTGTGTGTGTGTGTGTGTGTGTGGTGTGTGTGGTGTGTGTGTGTGTGTGTGTGTGTGTGTGTGGGTGTGTTACCTGGCGTTGACAATGTAGCTGAGGTCGGGGGGCAGGGCCTCCGTTGTTGGCAGCACGGGCGGCTTCAGGGGTTGGCGTAAGGCTTGGGGAAGTAGTCTGACAACTTCCCTGGACGGGTGAACCTCTCCCCGTTCTCATCTGGACCATCCACCACCTCCACCCTTAAGAGAGAGAGAAATAGATTAACTAAAACTATATTGAACTTTGTTGTTACCTTTTCATAGTAGTCTTTTTAAACTGGCTTTGGCAATGTAAATGCTTTATTTCCATGCCAATAACACTCTTGAATTGAATGAGAGGCAGGGACAGAGAGACAAAGAATGAAGAAAGGAGAGAGAGAGAATAGTGTGAGGGATAGAGATCGAGAAAGAGACATTAAGGACTATCTTAGTAAAGGGGCACAGAGAGAACACACCGGGCAGAGGGCTCAAGTGCGTATGTATATATAAACTTTTTTTTTTTTTTTTTACTGGCACCAATGCGACCTCGGAAAAAATTGTCTCACATCCAAATTGCAGTCTGAGCCCTGAGCTCAAGACTGAGCGAGTGCACGCACACACACACTGAACTGACCTCTTCAGCGATGGCCTTAACCTCGGGCCTCTGTGTGGGAGACATCCACCAGGTTCCTGAAGGCCAGGTACTCCATGCTGTGACAGGCCGAGCACAGCCTGCTTGTACACCTGGTAGCCTCGGCGTACACTGTAGAGAGAGGTCAGAGATGAGGTCACTGAAATCAAACCTCAGCGAGAGCGACACCTCTGGTCAAACTGGTTATTGCAACCACAATTTGTGCAGACACTCTTTGCTCAAGGGTTGCCTACAGAAGACTGTGCACATTGGGTTCGAACCCAGAAACTTTTGGCTGGGAGTCAAACTCCCTTACCACTACTAAATAATCCTGCCCCCTTTTTGTGAAAGTGATGTCACATTATTGGCAGCAGCCAATCAGACCAGCTTTGGCCGTACCTGCCATGGTCCAGGGAGGAGAGCGGGACCCCCGTGGCTCCAGGGGTAGCTAGGGGCGTGGAGCTCCAGGTCTGACCGCCTTTACTGATTGGTGCAGCATCATGGCTAGCCCTGCCCCTCCCACTGTGACCTACGCCCAGTGTCGTCAGGGCAACCTTCTTGCTCTTCGGGAGGCTGGCGAAAGACTGTTGGCCTATAAAGAGGAAAGGAGAAGCTGGTTAACACTCCAGTTTTGTAATTACACACATCAAGTTCATCATGTGCTGTATGAGGTTAAAGGTCTTCGGGGGAAGCAGTAAGGACAACCTTTTGTAACTAAATGTTGACAGTGTTTACCTGCTCATCTCAACAATCAGAGCAAGTCCTACAATATAACCACTTCCTGCTAATCAAACTCATTTATTGGCCTTTTCAATGAGCAATCAAGATTCAAAAACAGAGAGAACACTTCTGTCATATACTCCAGCTGCCTGTCTGTCAACTCTGAGCTAACTGCATGTAACCTCCTGTCGGTCTCCTCTCTGAGCTAAATGCAAAACTGAAAAAAACAGCAATGGTATATGAATAGTAGTCCATTCATCTGTGGATTGAGGGACAGCAGGTAACCCAGAAGGGAGGCAGGCCAGTGTGGTGATTGCGCAAGAGAATCATTGGGAGACATAACGATTAGACAATGAGATAAGAGTTGCATTGTGGCTGTAGTGCACACCAATAGACATATACCAAAAAGCTTACAGTACAAGTGGAGACACAAGCCAATAAACCATATAAAATGGAGACATCAGAGCCCCCTCCACACATACACAAATGGTTGCACATTAACAGTTAAATACGCACGCCACTCAACACACAAGTTGTAGTACACTGGCCCACAGATCTGCTTTCAGATAAGCAATAGCAGGGCCCCAGACTAACATTATACACTGGTGGCACTGCTGCCACTAAGTTTTTCAGTTAGTGGCAGTAGCACATCATTTGGTTGCACAAAAACAGGGTGATTGCAGCGCAGCTTTTTTGGGAGGTAATTTTATATGAAATCAAAGTACGTTAAAAAAATGTACCTAATCAACTAAAATAAAAGCGCTCTTGTTTAAAGTGCAAACAGTTCAAAAAACAACTTTAAACAACAAAAAAAGTCCCCTGCCCTGTCCCCTTTACAAGAGATCCCCAGGGTTATCATTTTTCTTAATGAAAAACGTGTCGATATACGCTTTAATATTCTAATGATTTTGTGACAATTGATGGGGACAGATGATGACCTACAACAAAGGACAGCAACAAATAATCAAACAAAATCAGCCAACCAAAGTTTGACCAAACTATGACTTTAGGATTTAAATAATAATAATAATAATATTAAAATAATCACAAAATTAACATCTGGGACAGATGGTGTGCGGCAGTCTGGTGTGATTAGTCTGATCAGTGCAGATCTGTTGACGTAGCTGTTTGCTGAGCGACCCCCCGTAATCCCAGGCAACCTGGGGGTCAAGCGGGGCACCTAGGGACACAGGGGGTCACTCGATACGTGCGGTGACTTGTAAGTATCAGTAATATCATGGCTACGTGTCGATTTAATCAGCAATGCCGACCGGCCGGCCCTTTCCTCAGCAGCATAACTTCGCATGTGTTGTGTATGGGAGACCCCCCCCCCCCCCACCTCCAGACCTTGAGATGCTAACATGCTAGCTTGGTTTTAGCTGCTGCTGCAATGTCCGACCGGGTCATAACAACAGTATGTTAAACCCAAACCCCATCGTTTCAACGACCGGACCAGACCGATGACATCTATTCACCGGGGCGCCCAGATGTCAACACCCCGGTTGGGGGGGGGAGGGGGGGAGAGATCCGGTGATGTGTCGAGCTCCGCGGTTGTACCGGTTAGCTCCGGTGCTAGCACGCCGCTAGCCTAGCTATACTACCCCTCGGAAAGACAAGTTCACCGGCGTCATTGACGTGACATTAACGACATTAACGGAGGCCACCAACTTAACTCCGGTCCAGACGGGACAGGGGTGTAACCATGGACACGGTCTAGGCCCCACGGACCCCACAACCGAGGACGGTGAGTAGGAAGTTGGGGGGTACATCTGGCAGCACGAGTGACCTTGGTAACCCATTCAGAGCAGCCCGGTAACGGAGGCTAAAAGCGGCTCGCCACCCAGGACATCCGCCATTAAACGTCGTTTCAGTCGTCGTGGGAAACGAGGCCACGTTAGTGGGAAACGAGCCTTACCTTGGGGGTCGGGATGGCTTTAGGAGCCGCCCAGGAGGGCTCTCCCGCTCCCCGCTAGCACGACCGCTCTGAGCGCCGCCATGTTGTTCTTCTCTCTGGTGCGCCCTGCTCTGCAGCCGGAGCCCAGCAGCTGAAGGCGGAGCGCAGAGCGCAGCGCGGGGCGGCCGCCGCGCCTGCAGCGCCCCCTTTCGCCGCTCCGGCGGTACTGCAGGCAGCCGCCGCCGCCGCCATAAAACCGCAGCGCGACGTCACGTCCCTCCGCTTCACGTTTCCGATGTCTGCCGATGGTGCTGAACACATTTAAACTTTTCTTCCGAAATGTTTTTTGTTTGTTTTTTGTCGTTGACTTTATTGATCCCAAAGGGAAATGGTTGCTGTCACAGGTGCTCTGCTCAAAGATGCAAAAAAACCCAAATAGTGGCACAAATAACGGAATAGGCAAATGTAAATAAAAAAAACATACAGGCAATAAAATAGAGCTGTAAAAAAAGCCAACCAAAATGGCTTATATAAGCTGACAACATTTGTTGAGAACATATTATGAACAGGGAAAGTAATGAACATTAACATGAAGACAAATTAAACACACTGCAAAAATGTACAGCAGGAACATGCAGATACTTGCACTACATGTAGTTTCCACTAGATGGCACTGTAACCGCAAATGACTGACCGACAATCACTACGAACCAAAACACTTACCATTTTATTTACTAACTGTCAATAAAAGAGATAATGCATATATATTATTATTAATTATTATTGTTATTATTAATAACAACCAATAACTATACACAGACGACGATAGAGCATGAACAATCACGTTTCAGATGTGAAACCATAGTTTTTAACATCTGAATCCAACAAGATCTTGGAAGAGCATTATTAATTGACAGCGCTCCAAAGATATTGCAAGCCACATGAATACATTAATATACAGATACAATGGGAACTTTAGTTCACCATAGTTTGTTCAAATGTATCACATATCGTCTTGGCACCAAATGAAAGACCCGCTAGTCCTTGGAGGTCAGGACCTTGAACAAGTAGTAATATTTAAAGGGATACATTGAGGCCCCCTTAGTGAATAAGCGATGAAGCGAACTCTGCTGTGATGTCACTTCAGATGTTGGCTTGCTGTTTGACGCTGGCGGCGGGGGGAGGCCATAAAGTATTCATAAATCTGCACGTCCACCGTCACTGGCTGCCATGCAGAGCTGAAGAGACGGCCCCCCCCTGCTGTGTCTGAGTGGTCCTTTGTGATTCAGCTGGTGGAGCACTCAACCGCCCCAAAGACTGCTTTTACTGGCCCTGCTGTATAATATTACTATTGTCATAGTAATATTAATATAATAATAATAATAATTATTATATATATATATATTTATATATATATATATATATATATATATATATATATATATATATATATATATATATATATATATATAATATATATATTACATGTGTTAGTATGTGTGTACGTGTGTTTGTGTGTGTGCGCGTGCGCGTGTGCGTGTTTCTGTATGTGAGTGTGTGTGTGTGTGAGAGAGAGAGAGAGAGAGAGAGAGAGAGAGAGAGTGAGAGAGTGAGAGAGAGAGAGAGAGGTATGTGTGTGTGTGTGTGTGTGTGTGTGTGTGTGTGTGTGTGTGTGTGTGTGTGTGTGTGTGTGTGTGTGTGTGTGTGTGTGTGTGTGTGGTGTGGGTGTGTGTGAGAGAGAGAGAGAGAGAGAGAGAGAGAGAGAGAGAGAGAGAGAGAGAGAGAGAGAGAGAGAGAGAGAGAGAGGGGAAAGCGGGATGGAGAGAGAGGTATATATGTGTGTGTGCGTGTGAGAGAGAGGGGGGGGGAGAAAGGGATGGAGAGAGAGGTATATGTGTGTGTGTGCGTGTGAGAGAGTGAGGGGGGTAGAGGGGGATGGGGAGAGAGGTATATGTGTGTGTGTGTGTGTGTGTGTGTGCGTGAGAGAGAGAGGGGGGGGGAGAGGGGGATGGAGAGAGCTATATGTGTGTGAGGGAGGGAGGGAGGGAGAGAGACCCCAGTGTGTTGGGATACTGCACACGGCAGCATTTTGCCACATGAAAGCTGGCTGCACCGCGGGATGTGATCGATGTGGATGTAATACTAGAGATGAACTTTCCCCTGAGCTTCAAGGAATCCATCGCACTTAGCAGCGGCACACGAACTCAGTGAAAAAGTGCACATGGTGGTGTTTAAAGCTCGGTGTTCAAAGCGTGGTCTTAACACCGTTTACCTCGCTCCTCTTTGTGGTGCGCTACTTACACGACGTCAGTACGGCGGAGGTACAGATGTACGAAGATGAAAACAAAAGCGTGCTGTTTTATTTCTCCGCCGCTGTCATGTTGTGCTTCACACACAACCCTATTCGCGGTGCACATTGGCAAATCACTGCATGCATGTTTTCCATTTTGCTAAGTGCAACACGTCCACTGTCATGTTTTATTCATGTTCCCGGGCCGCTGGGTGTTATATGTTGGAGTGTTTAAGCTTTAATGGACTGTCCATGTGCATCCTTGTTGACACCACCTTCTCACTATCTTAGTGGACGTGTGCTGTGTTGCTCCGCTGAAGAAACTAGCTGTATAACTATCTATGTGTTATATATTAATGATATGTGTGAACCTCCTCGACTAGTCCATCGTAAATGAACTTAAAGACGTTGCAGGACAGACGAAGCGGGCCGTCCGTCGCCCTGACGTGTAGTTTAAGACTTAGAGGTGGATGTAACCTACGACCAGGGCCTCTGTGGCATGTCTATTCGACGCAGAAGTATAATTTGGCCTTTAGTTTGGCTCCGGTGAGGTGAGGCGTCGGTGTCGAGTCGGGAGGTGTGATGGTGCGGGCAGAGAGCAAAGATGGTCACTTGGATTCTGACCTTAAGCGCCCTTAGGACCATGAATCAATTGTTATCCACAGCAATCCAGGCAATATGAAGATGCGCTTTGTTTGTGTGGATGTTTTGTGGCTGATACAGCACAAAACAGACATTATTGTATTTTTTTTTTTCACGAAAGCTTTGCTTTAATGCATTTTGTATACTTTTCTTAAGGAAAATAACTTGCATTGTTGAGTCAACATTTGATCCCGCATGCAACGGATTAAATGACATTCTTCATGATCTAAACATTGAGATACACAGCAGCAGAATTACAGGATAGTAAAATCATTACAAAATGAATTAACTATAAAAATATGCAAAACAACAAAAAGAAATCTGCATAGGCCTACTGTAATATGAGCAGTAGAAATTAAATGTAAATGCAGAATGTAAATGTAGACATTATTATAGAGGTAAACATTAATATATTTCACATATCCTCACTGTGTTAAGATAAAGCCAAAGCTCAAACTTCTCAGCCATACTAAATATGGACGGTGGCCGTGATCGTTGTGTGAATAAATTAAGGATGCAGTTCTGTTCCTGAATAGCGTTCGGACCAATGAGTTCTGAAGCAGAAAAGCTCACGATTAGCGCTAACGTGGCGAATGAACCAATCTGATGTTTGATCTGATGTCGGATGGTCTTTAATGTAGACGTTAGGTACACACTCTGTCATTATCCCAGTGTAAACTGTCATATAGATGAGAGGAGGTGTGAGCATGTGCACAGGGAAGATCACCTTGGAGCATTGGACTGTTGGACTGTTTATAATAGCTTGAGTTAGTATAGTGTAGTGTGTCTGTGTGCATGGCTGCACGCCCGTGTGAGTGTGAGTGTGTGTGTGTGCATGCATGTGTGTGTGTGCTGTCACAGTGAATGGCATGTTGACAGGTGGTTGTTTCTGACTCTGACATCTCCCTGTGACATGTCATGCATTAATTACCCAGCAGAGAGAGATGAACCGCATGGATAATGAGAGAGAGAGAGTGATCTCTCTCTCTCTCTCTCTCTCTCTCTCTCTCTCTCTCTCCTCTCTCTCTCTCTCTCTCTCTCTCTCTCTATCTCTCTATCTATCTATCTATCTATCTATCTATCTATCTATCTATCTATCTATCTATCTATCTATCTATCTATCTATCTATCTATCTATCTATCTATATTTACACTATGATCTATTGTTTTAATGGATGTCACAGCATAGTATTTCTTCACTGAATAAATAGTTAATCTGTCTGACGTCTTGTTAATGTTTTGGAAGACTTACTATTCACTACTGATGCTGCATCTAAGATGCATTTAGTTGATGCGGTGTCTTTCAGTGACTTCAGGATATTTGTCATTAATGAGTAGGGGTTAGCGCATCTTGCGCTAGGATATGCTACGGACATCGGGCTACGAACCCAGCGCCTTTCAGCTGGGAGTCACCCTAACCACGAGACTATCCCTCTCTGCCTTCTCCTTGTGGCGTCCTTGATCTGTCGTCTCCTTGTTATGCATGTTATGTCCTCTTCTTCACCACGATATATACTCTATTCTGTCCAGGTGGCAACGCGGGAAACTCTTGTGTAAGTTTGTCTCCACCGCCCTCGTCGCGAAGAACTCAGCAGCGTATCAAAAACCGGTGTCTTCAGAAACAGCTTTTAGAGATCCTCTTTGATGTGCTCCACATCAAACACCGCAACACTCTGCCTCCCATTAGCATTTCAGTTGTGCTTTGTGTGTCTCTGAAGCTACCATGTTTACCTGTGTATTGTCTCCTGTGTTGGGAGTTATTAGGAGTAGAGAGAGTAACATACCCTTATATGAATAGAGAGAGAGCACAAGCCTCAATACCATATCCACCTTTTCATTTCCGCTATCGTTATTACAACTAATTCCAACTATTATACATACCGTATTCACCATGTCTTTTTTGTAAATAGAGAGACTAACTAATATACTATGTTTACCTTAGTATTAGAGAGTGGAGGGTACTCATAAAGGGCCTCTTCCGCTGCTGTGTCGTGCCCATTTTGAAACCACTCTAAGTTACTGGAGACTGGGCAGGCTTAACACTATGCTGCCTCTCCTGTATACTTACTGAATGGCAACAGTCAGCTGACCTTAAAGCCTATTTATAATCTTTTCGGTCTTGGGAAAAGTGTAGCGACATTCAGGTCTGGAAGATGATAGTGATTATAAAACCCTTACCTATCTCAATGTACTACTAAATATTGCTAGGAAATGACGATATTCACTATGATGATGGCTTTAACTGTGTGTGTGTGTGTGTCTCTTTGTGTGTGTCTGTGTGTGTCATATATGTGTGTGTGTGTGTGTGTTCATTGGAATGTGTACCAGACTGACTCACTCTCTCTCTCTCTCTCCTCTCTCTCTCTCTCCTCTCTCTCTCTCCTCTCTCTCTCTCTCTCTCTCTCTCTCTCTCTCTCTCTCTCTTTCTATATTTTATTTTCAACCTTCTTCTCCTTTCTCCTCTCCTCTCTTCTTTGGTTTGGTGGATCCATCTGTCTGTCTGTCTATACTTCACTATGTCCGTCTGTCAGTCCGTCTGTGTGTCTGTCGGTCTCTCTGTCTCACATGAATGAAGGCTGAGTTAGGCGAGGAATCTACAAAGATCTATCTCTCTATCCATCTAGTCATTTAGACACTTATATTTAAAGATACATGTCATTAAAGGAGAATACCGGTCTGTGATCAAACCATCATATCCGTCTCTCCTGGCTTCACTAAAACATCCATTACCAATATAATTGGTCAAAATGACTTCCTTGCACCGATTCTGCCGAACAGCATTTAGCGTCAGCACCAAAGTGCTGTATTGCTATTGTTTATTTGTGGCAGGCGCGTTCACACAAAACCCAGTTGGAACCCAGAGCCTTTCGGCTGGGAGTCACCAGGATAGTCATCCTGCATCCTAATCCTAAATCCTTCCTATCCTCTCTCCTTCATCACTTCTATCATCTGCACTTCAGAGAGACGCCAAGACAAGGTTAGAAACACCCTGCAGTACCAGGATCACATGACCTGGCACAGGGTTTGATCTAGCATTGGTTGATCTCTGACCACCCTTGTTCCTGATGGTCTGGTCTCTTGCCCCCCCCACCACTACCACCACCAGCACCACCCTTGTTCCTGATGGTCTGGTCTCTGCCCCCCCCCCCCCCCACCACCACCACCACCCTGGTTCTTGTGTGTGTTAATACTGCTTGGATCTTTAATTCATGCAAGATGTCTTCCCACGACATCACTGAATTATAGACGGACCACTGAGCGCACAGGATAAGACGTGAATGTGTGTGTGTGTCAGTGTATGCGTGTGTGTGTGTGTGTCAGTGTATGTGTGTGTGTGTCAGTGTGTTTTGTTGAGTGTTACTTTTCAGTGTAAACACATAAATTAAAGAATTGTTCGTTCTGTGAGTGTTGTCTAGGTGTGCTGGATGTGTGTGTGTGTGTGTGTGTGTGTGTGTGTGTCTGTATGTGTGTGCATGTGCGTGTGCACACTACACTGGGCCGTTACGGCCTCCTGTTTATTTCATTGTGTTATTGTTTGAAAAGTGGGTTAATTTTAATGTTTTTGCGTTTGAGGGTATATTTAATTCAGATGGAGCGACCCAGAGAGCAGAGCCCAGAGGCTTCACTGCAGACAGACATACCAGACCACACTGACAGCTCCTGTCATCATAGAAACCACTGAACACTCAAGGTTAGGGGTTCACTTCCCTGTGTGGCTCTATGGGTGGAGCAAGGCACCAACACTGTCAGGGTTAGGAGTTCACTTCCCTGTGTGGCTCTATTGGTGGAGCACGGCACCAACACTGTCAGGGTTAGGAGTTCACTTCCCTGTGTGGCTCCATGGAGCAAGGCACCAACACTGTCAGGTTAGAGGTTTCTTACCTCCAGCGGAGGACCGGTGAGGGGCACCTGTGGTACCTGGTGGTGGTCCTGGGGTCAGGGGTCAGGTGAGATGGGAAGTGGCAGCAGACCCCAGGTCTGTCTAATCTGACCAGGACCAGATGTTTTCTGTAGCAGCCAGCTGTTACACAGATACAGACTCTCATATACACACTACACTCATACTGTAGGAGTATACTTACACTAGTAGTAGCTTAGTAGTAGTAGTAGTAGTAGTAGTAGTAATAGTATGTAGGCCTATGTAGCTAGTTTCTTCATGCCTTGTCTGTTGTTCCCTGCCTGTATGTCTGTGTCTGTCTGTATGTGTGTGTCTAGGCGTGTGTGTGTGTGTGTGTGTGTGTGTGTGTGTGTGTGTGTGCGTGCGTGCGTGTGTGCGTGTGTAATAAAATAGTAACATGTTGAATGAAACATGTGCAAAATGAACATTGCATAGAGTCTGCAAGGTTGCTCAAATAATAAGAGAATACATTGCAATATGTGCAGGTTATTATGAAGCTTGATTGAAGTGAACAGTTGAACAGTATTCCCTCACCAGAGACAGGGGTTTAGTTGGATGTAATATGTGTCTGTGGGAGTCTGTGGGAATGATAGGATGCTGATGTGATGAGCCTGGCAAGTGCCAGCCCTCATATGGAAATGATTATTTTTCTTGTACAAGGTCTGGGATTTGTTGTCGCTGGTTGCTCTCAGACTGCCTGGCCGACAGACGCACCAATCGGAGGCTGCCGTTGATATCATATGATATCATATGATATCATATGATATCATATGTCATATGAGGCAGGTTTTAGTTGAGAGACGACAGGCAAGGGGCTGTAATGACTCTGCTTAGTGTCTTAGATTATTCATATAATTTGCCTGATGAGCCTCATCTTTCAACCACATACACAAATAATATTTTTAAACATTTTAAACATTATAATCCTCTACAGATACAATTCATATAGCCTAATTAAAAATATCGGTAACACTTTAAATTAGGGACCACATATTCACCATTAACTAGTTGCCTATAAGCACGCATTTCGGCTCTTTATTAGTCATTATAAAGCACTTATTAATGCATTATTCTGCAGGACCATATTCTACAACTACTAGGCCATTAACTTTAATATTAGAGTTTTCCCTCAATAACCTCCAAATTACTGCTTATTGATAGTAAGTAAGGAAGTTGTTGTCCATACATTACGATCTTAGCAACTAGTTCATGGTGAAATTGTGGTCCATAGTCAAAAGTGTTACCAAAAATATCAGATAGTCTAATGTGCATCGCTGCAGCTCTCTACTTATAAATGGCTGCAAGCAGCAGTACCGGAGGCCGAGCACTCGGCCCGTTCCGAACAGGCACTGCGCTAGTCTATCTAACGATGACAATGAAGCTGGTATCAGGGGTGATACCAGCTTGTGGACGAGCACACACGGTTCGGTACATAGGCGTGCTACATTTCAACAGGTGTTTTGCAAGCATTTGTTTTAGTTTTTTTGTGCTTGGATGGATTGGAAAACAAATCGCTGTAAAGGGGTGCCGTGGTTTGGAAAGGTTTGGGAAGCACTGCAGCGATGCAGACATAGCGGCAGTTTTAGCAGAAACTATATATAACAGCAATTAAACACGGGTATAAATGTGCACTGTTGGGTTTTTATCAGAGGAAAAGATGTGAGCCGACCAGATTCGGAAAAAGCTGTATATTATCAGCTTGCTCCGTTGGGGGGGTGTAACGTTAATCTGATTGGCATAATGTGTTGTCTATCAAGGCATGTCTTCAAATCTTACGGCAAAAGGCCAGACTCTTTAGAGAAAGGGACTGAAAAGACCTCCCTGACAGGCATCTCTCCTTCTCTCTCCATCTCTCCCCATCTCTCTCTCTCTCTCTCTCTCGCTCACTCTGACTCTGACTCACTCTTTCTTTCTCTCGCTCACTCTGACTCGCACACACACACACTGCATTACATTACCACTGCGTTCACCCTTCCTGTGGTACCATTGCGCTGTTTTAACGAGGTGGTACAGAAACCTGATCAATACAATTTAATCATCGACCCGCATCCAGAATACAGAGCTCTATTAAAAAAGACTGTGGTTGTAATGGTCAGCTCCCAGTGTCAACCAGTAGAAGACTGTGGTTGTATTGGTCAGCTCCCAGTGTCCACCAGTTGAAGACTGTGGTTGTACTGGTCAGCTCCCAGTGTCCACCAGTTGAAGACTGTGGTTGTACTGGTCAGCTCCCAATGTCCACCAGTTGAAGACTGTGGTTGTACTGGTCAGCTCCCAGTGTCCACCAGTAGAAGACTGTGGTTGTACTGGTCAGCTCCCAGTGTCCACCAGTAGAAGACTGTGGTTGTACTGGGCAGCTCCCAGTGTCCACCAGTAGAAGACTGTGGTTGTACTGGGCAGCTCCCAGTGTCCACCAGTAGAAGACTGTGTTTGTACTGGACAGCTCCTAGTGTCAACCAGTAGAAGACTGTGGTTGTACTGGGCAGCTCCCAGTGTCCACCAGTAGAAGACTGTGGTGGTTGTTGGTTATTATTTTCCTAACAATAATAATAGTTTGTATTACCAAATCAAACTTATAAAATCAAACTTTATTAATTGAGCACCTTTCAGGCAAGCACATGCAATGTAAAGTGCTTTGCATAATAAACACAGACGGATTACATTGTCACACAAATAAATGAATAAAATACAGATTTTCAGATTCCTGTTACCAGCCCAGGTCCTGCTCCTGGGGTCCTCATGCTGGTCCCCAGAGACCCAGAGAGGGTGGGAGGCTGTCGTCAATACACCCGATTGATCTGTCAGCACGATCATTTATTTAGCTGCCGTCTGGCGTAGATAGGACATCAGGACCCCGACCCATCGATCGGCTCCCACTTCTTCATTAAATAGAGACACTCCTGGGTATTGACGAGGGAGTGTTTTATTTGAAACAAGGCTGCCAGTTATTGATCGCTGGAGGGTGTTGGTGTTGTGAACTATGTCATTGCGTTATTGGAGTTATCAGAAGTATTGGAGAAGTATTGGAGTATTGGTGTTGTTAGTTTCAGTCTCAGACAATACATGTAGCTCGGCATATGTATGTTTGTAGGTGTGTGTGTGTGTGTGTGTGTGTGTGTTTGTGTTTGTGTGCGCGCACACGCGTGTCCTCAATGACTCATCCACCTAGAGAGGAATAGAGAGAAAGAAAAAGAGAGAGAGAGAGAGAGAGAGAGGTAGGAAGATACACAGAGGTATGGAGAAAGTGGTAGATAGCTGCTCAAGTGCAGTGCTGCTCAGGGCTTCAGAAATGCAAATATATATATATATATATATATATATATATATATATATATATATATATATATATATATATATATATATATATATATATGTATATATTCTGTTTCAGATTGCTAAATTATTACTGTAGTTTTGCTGCTTGTTAAACAAACAAAACAACACACACACATACTCATAAAACTCATAAAAGGTGAGTGTGTGTATGTGTTACATTTCTGAAGCAATTGTTTGATGCGTAATTGTATTCTTCTTTAAAACAGATCTCTGAGATAGTCCCAGAGCAGCAGTACTGCTGCTGGAAAAACACAATTAAAACAACAGTGTCGCACACGTGCACACACACACACACACACACACACACACGGGTCCCGGACTTAATGAGTGGTTAAAACAGAATAGTTAACCATTGATGTGTACAATATGCTTATTATTATGCTAATTATTCCCACTTCTGTGTGTTAAAACAGAGTTTTGGGAGGTATTGGATGGACATCTACACTCTAAGAAATGCTGGGTTATTTTCTTAACTCAACTGCTGGGTTGACACTGCTGGGTCATTCTGTTGAGTTATTCTAACTAATGCTGGGTACCTAAATTCTACCCAGCTGCTGAGTTACTAGTTGGGTCAAATTAACTGGGTTGCAACAACCCAGGCGCTGGTTTATTTTAACTTAGTCACTGGTCTGATAAAGAAATGAGCCGTTAGTGGCCTGGAACCTTCTAGAACATTCTTCTACAAGATTCGCCTGCTACGGCACTTGCTCCACGCGCGCACACAGAGGAAGGCGGACGGTTAAGAAGCAGCTACTTTTAATCAAACGGTGGATATGTGGATGAGGTAAGTTAATTCCTTCAATAGGTCATGTAAGGGATAATGCCCGACGAGGTGTCGGAATGCAATGGACTTCGCGGAAGCAACCGTCCGACGCGCGTCGTCCATTAATTTATGCTAATGGACACCTCGAAGGGCATTATCCCGCTTATACCATGGTCACTTACGAAAGAAAGAAATATGTAATCAATTAATAATACTTGAATGTGTTTTAGAGTTAAAATCGTGAGTTTTTATTTATTTTTACAAGTCGAGCGGACTATTTAATATCTCCTGTATGCAGGCGTTGCTAAGCAACGCGGCCATAGCGTCTTCATAGCGTCAACGTCTTTTAGGTTGTACGTTAACACTTTTTAACCTACACCCTCCAACCAATCAGAATCTTATGCGCAATATTCAAAAGATAACCTTTTATGAACGTTATGACAAGCTTGGGCAAAATGAAGCCACCACAGTTGATTATTAACAAAGTCATGCTAGCGAACTTTTGCTATAGTCCTTTTTGTCAACGGATAGCACTACTCAGGTAAAGTCAGACTATTAGGCATCCTGTGGTTGCTTTGTTTTTAACTGGCTAGGTAACATTACATTATATAATGGCTACTACTATGGCAGCAAACGTTAATTGTAGTGCTAGTCTTCATGAACTTGTCTTTGGAAACACTGTAGGTGAATGGATGAGCATTATAAAAAGAATGAGAGCATGTCAGGAAAACATCAGCACCATCAAAGAAGGCATGGAAAAAACGTATGCCAACCGAAGACTGGATTAAGTTCTCCAACAGTGGAGGAAATTGTTGCCGAGTATCCTCGCTTTGTGGACATGCCGTACTTGGTGAGTAAGAATATTTTAATAAAGTTGAAATGAATAAATCGAAATGAATAAAACACTTTTAACCTATTATAGTTCTAATCAAAATGTTCTATAGTTTGATACAGAATTTGGGAGGATGCTTCCTGGTAAAGCTGATGAAAATGGGAAGCAATTATCGTTCCAAATATTCTGAAAATATCCACAGCGAGTGAACCTTCAGGCCTGCCACCAGTTCCTGAGAATGACGGTAGGCCTATGATGATTTTCTGTCAAGCTGGTGTGTTACAAAACAACTGACTTGAGTTAAAGATCTAACCAAATTGTTTTGTTGTTGTTACAGCGTCTTGCTATAAAGCACTTCAAAAGCTCATCCAGTTGCTGCCTCCAACTTGATCAGGGAGAGGGAAAGGCTACGGCAAATGCAGTGTAAAGTCAGCTTTGGCCTACCTCTTGGATATAAAGCCGGTAGGTTTGTTTCCTTTGTGTACATTTATGATAGGTCTTGTGGATATTTTGCAGGAGGATGTATTACCGTAGCCTGGTGATACCAGCTACATACTTCCGCTCAATTGATTGTGCTCCGTAACGAAGGCAAAGCGCTCGTTGCTTGCGATTAATGGAATCTGAACGCCCCAATCAGCGAACAGGGATCGCCGAGTTTGAACCAAACGTTATTGATTGGTTAAGGGAACTCCAATGATTTTAAACTTCAGACAAGCCTCAGCCCATTACAGTAATCAAAGTCCAATGACTGTGTCCCAGACTGAATGACGGGAGAGAATCAAAGTCAAATGCTGGTAATGGCCAGTGTCTCCCGTACATTGACGAGACTATGATATTTTGTGTTGAATTCGGAGAGGTGCCAATACTTTTGGCCACGACTGTATATCATGTGAATACGAATGGGTGGGCAACTAGTCATTTGTCTAATTCCTTTCTTCTCAACCCACCCCCACCCTCTCACCCCCAGATTGGAACCAGTATTTCCAGCCTTCTGAATCCTCCTGAGCGACTGGTGGGATATCATCAGCCCCACCTTGTGTGCATCGGTCAGCCCAACGCCACTGCCCAATACGTCATCGTCGCTGAGAAACACAAAGTTGCCATCCCACTAGAGGATTATGGTTTGTCCTTTGCCATCGACAAACTATTCAAAATGATTTGGGTGTGCAACGCAGTATATCCTGCCCAACTGACATCTTATAGATTTTGTTATTGTTGAGTTATTGTTGCTATTGATATTGCTGTTGTTACTATTGTGATTTGCACATGATCATTGCACTTTTGTTATTAAAAAAAACTGTTTTCCCCATCTTTTGGTCTGATCATTATTGATTACTCCATACCTGTGCATAGGCCAGATTTAAAAATAGTATGAAATATTAAGAATATATTTAATATTTGGTAAATTAAAGTGTATTCAGTATTATCACTGAATTGTGAATTAAATTAATTTAACCCAACCTTGTTGACTAGTTAACCCAATTATGTAGTCAATACAACCAAAATACTGGGTTAGCAAAGTAACTCATCTGTGGTATAAATATAACCAAAAGCTTTTGTTAAAATTACCCAGCAGTCTGGGTTACCGGGTAACCCAACATGTTGGGTTAAACTTTCAACCCATTTGGTTGGGTTATCCTAACTCAACGCTTGGTCGGTCCTATATTAAACCAGCAGCTGGGTTAAGATTGGGTTGTTTTTAACCCAGCATTTCTTAGAGTGTAGTGATAAACTCTCTTTATGCAAAGTATTCAGTTCACAGTATTATGGCTCATTTCATTTTACTGTACTTGTATAGGAAGCCTTCAGAGACGTGGGTTGGTTTGGTTTTATCAGTGACCTAATGAGAATAATTAGAATATCATATGAAATATTAATATTCTGGTTCACATGCAGATGGCCTTTTGAGCTCTTGAATCATGTTGGTGATAGATAAAGAAAATCTATCTATCTATCTATCTATCTATCTATCTATCTGTCTGTCTGTCTGTCTGTCTGTCTATCTATCTATCTATCTATCTATCTATCTATCTATCTATCTATCTATCTATCTATCTATCTATCTGTCTGTCTGTCTGTCTGTCTGTCTGTCTGTCTGTCTGTCTGTCTGTCTGTCTGTCTGTCTGTCTGTCTGTCTGTCTGTCTGTCTGTCCGTCTGTCCATCCGTCCGCCTGTCTGTCTATATGATCCTAACACGTCCTAAATCAATCAAGATTCGTGAAAGTTAATATTCTCAGTAGCTCAGGGGGAAATATATTTTTAAATATTTACCAGTTTGAGGGATGAAGTGTGTGGTGTTTGTTGCGGCCCACCTCCGTGTTTCTCCCTTCAGCTACATGCTTTGTCTTCTATTCAATAAAGTGTTCCCAGTCTCTAACGGCAGTGGAGTGTGAGTGTGTGTGTGTGAGTGGTATAAGGGTTGAAGATGTGGTGGTAATGTGGTGGGAATGACAATCCCCTTATTAGTGTCACACCCGTGGTGAGCCTCTTGTCAACCCCCCGCCCGAGGTGGAAGTACTTGTAACCAGATAACACTCACATAGATTTCAAACCACACTTTCAATTCTTCACTGTATTCTTCAAACTCCGCCTGTAGGGGGAAACAGTGAGTTAAGACCAACAACATTTATGAGGAGATATTTGTCCATATGTTCTCAGAGAGAGAGAGAGAGAGAGAGAGAGAGAGAGAGAGAGAGAGAGAGAGGGGCGAGAGAGGTATGCGATTGATGGGAAACCAATGTCGAGTGTGTGTATATGTGTGTGTTTGTGTGTGTGTGTGTGTGTGTGTGTGTGTGAGTGTGTGTTAAACCACATACTTGTTTTTATACAATGCTTGACATATACATGTGTAGGGATATTTCTTTCGTGCTGTGTCTATCTGTTACTGTTTGCCTTCAGTGTGTGTGTTGTGTGTGTGTGTGTGTGTGTGTGTGTGTTTGTGTGTGTGTGTGTGTGTGTGATTGATGTCAGGTCACACCTTAAAGCTAAGTACATTTACCTTCCATTTATTTGCTGTCAAAACGCACACACACACACACACACACACCTTTGTGAAGATTTTCTCATTCTTTTTTAATCTCACGGCAGAAAGTCATTCTTCTAGTTCGCCTTGAGGCCGACAACGTCTCACACATTTACACACAAACACACAATTTCAGCTAGATGCAAGCAAACAATTACAACTACACACTACACATTACCAAACTAATAAACACTACACACACACACACACACACACAGCGTCACATTTTACTTTCAGTATTTGTGAAAATATACGACTATAATTGATTTGATCCAATGTTTATTTGATGAAATCATAAACCTGTATTTTTGCACGTGTACACATTGTGTGCCTGTGTGTGTGTGTATGTGTGTGTTTGTGTGTGTGTGTGTGTGTGTGTGTGTGTGTGTGTGTGTGTGTGTGTGCGTGCATACGTGTGTGTGTGTGTGTGCTCTATCTGAGCTGTCTATCTCCTGGACCCTCTGAAAGTGCTCTGGAGGCCCCTGGGAGCCGAGTGACAGATGAGGGATTTCAGCCTCCCAGCCTCCACATGACTGATGCTCCTGTGTGTGTGTGTGTGTGTGTGTGTGTGTGTGTGTGTGTGTGTGTGTGTGTGTGGGGGGGGGGGGGGGGTTAGGGGTGGGGGGGTGGGTAGGTGAGTAGGTGTGTGTGTGTGTTATTACATATTATTATTAGTATTAGTATTACATATTGAAGTGTATATGTAAAGTGTATATATTTGTGTCCATATCACATATTTATGTGTGAAACGTGTGAAGCGATAATTTAGATGTATCAGTTCTAGATCTCACACATACGATCTAACACTACCGTAAGTCTTTCAAAGTCGTCCATTATTAATCCACTTTTTCTAATCATTAGTTGTCATGGCGATGCCTGAGGGGAAGTATCCAAACGTGGAAATTACTTTTGTAAAAATATTAGGAAGTAAAGCTAACTGGAAGGATACTTTAATCATTTTATGAATGTGTGTGTGTGTGTGTGTGTGTGAGAGAGAGAGAGAGAGAGAGAGAGAGAGAGAGAGAGAGAGAGAGAGAGAGTGTGTGTGTGAGGCTGTTAAATGGCTCCCAGGGGAACACTCCATCACACTGTTTAGCAATTAGCAACCAAGCTAAAGACAGGACAGAGACTGATGGAGCACACACACACACACACACACACACACACACACACACACACACACACACACACACACACACACACACACACACACATACACACATACACACACACACACACACACACACACATACAGTATACACAATTGGAAGGCAGGAGTCTTTCACTGGTAGGAATTACATTGAGTAGAGCAACGCATGTACGCAAGCACACAATCACATGTAACACACACACACACACACACTTGATGTGCTGTGCAATCAATTAACATTAACACTGTCTGTCTGTCGGTCTCCCCCCCCCCCTCTCTCTCTCTCTCTCTCTCTCTCTCCTTCTCTCTCTCTCCCTCTACCATTGTCTGTTTTGCTCACTCTGCCTTTTCCAGTTCATATAGTGACACCATTGAGGTAAGGGCACCTGTTATCAAGTGTCAGCTAAAGACAGGACAGAGACTGATGGAACACACACACACACACACACACTCACACAGACACATACACACACACACACACACACACACACACACACACACACACACACACACACACACACACACACACACACACACACACACACACACACACACACTCAAACACACACACACACAATTGGAAGGCAGGAGTCCTTTACTGGTAGGAATTACATTGAGTAGAGCAACGCATACGCAAGCACACAATGACATGTAACACACACACACACATACACACACAAACAAACTAACGCACACACACACACAAACAAACTAACGCACACACACACAGATCAATACTTGCTGATTGAGAGGGTTGAGGGGACGTCTCTTAAACAGCAGACGACGTTAACTAACTAACTGACAAACGGACTGATCACCGCCCATGTGTGTGTGTGTGTGTAAATAATTCTTGTTGGCAGTTCAATTACTGCAGACCTACAATATTGTGATTGTTAAAACATTAACACACTCACACACACACACACACACACACACACACACACACACACACACACACACACACACACACACACACACACACACACACACACACACACACACACACACACACACACACAGTGAGAGCACAGTAACCTTTTCCAGCTCACAAACTTCCATTGACTTGATCAGACACACCTTTCAATATGCACTCTTGTGTGTGTGTGTGTGTGTGTGTGTGTGTGGTGTGTGTGTGTGTGTGTGTGTGTGTGTGTGTGTGTGTGTGTGTGTGTGTGTGTGTGTGTGTGGACGCGATTAAACCACAATGACACCGCTGATTAGTATTGATTATCAATCTCGTATTGATTTCACATGAAGATCACAGGGTCAGATCTGTAATAAAACAGACCATATGGATCGAGAGCAGTAGCATTTAGTAGTTCAGTGCAATTGCTGTTGAAATTACTGAATTGAAACACATCAGACAGATCTTGGATGCAAATGGAGATGTGTGTGTGTGTGTGTGTGTGAGAGTCCTCCTGTCTCACTGACAAATGAGACAGGACAACAAAGACAACGGAGGAAAAGCAACCATATAATTGATTGACCCACCATATAGAAGTTGCCACGGTTACCATGTACTCTGTGGACATACCCTTTCCCTCTGTGCTGCGTTCTCATTGGAAGCTCCAGGAGAGCTTCTGGCCAATGAGGCTCCTTACCTTCCCAACAGGCAGTAGAGCAGACGGTGAAGTTGGAGAGAGAGAGGATTTCCTTCAGTAGACCTCGATAATACACACTCCTCTCTCTCTCTCTCTCTCTCTCTCTCTCTCTCTCTCTCTCTCTCTCTCTCTCTCTCTCTCTCTCTCTCTCTATCTCTATCTCACTCACTCTCACTCTCTCTCTACACACACACCTCTGTGCTGCTAATCTAATGTGTTGTTCCTCCCGTGTAAGCCTCTGAAGAATAGTAGAGTGAAATTATAGATTCTTGTCTATATTATCATGATGTAAAATATATTGGTCTCAGCTTCATTAGAAGATGTCAGTTTTTGCTGAAAGTCCTCCACAGCCTTAACTTATTATTATTAGAAAAAAATATTATTCATATTCATATTATTATTATTATTATATGTATCAGGACACATCCCTGCATGTGGTTTAATCAGCTGGTACTCAGCATCATCCCACCAATCCCCCCCTTCCTTCCTCCTTTGTCAGCTGATCACTTCTCGGCCAATGAGAAGCTGTGTCTGGATGTCTGATGAGAGCTTTGTTTGAATGCAGCCTAATTGTGGTGTTTTGCTCCGTGTCCTTGTTGACTAATTGTTTTGTTTTGGTGGAGCGTAACCTTTGAGAAGACCCATTATCTCAACTGGAGCGAGTGTTACCCTGCTGACATGATAACCAGCAGGCTACACTCTTTATACTTCATATACGTCAATAGGTAATCACTATGTTATGAACAGATAGCAATACTCAATAGATAATGACCATGTTATGAACTGATATCATATAGTAGTACTGCAGGATCAATGCAGTATGTGTGTAGTTGTGTGTTTGAGGTTTGCTGTATGATCAGCGAACTCAAACAAACCCTGTTATATTTCATATCACGCTCCTTGGAGAGGAACACACACACAGGCACACACATGTGCACACGCGTGTACACACACACACACACACACACACACACACACACACACACACACACACACACACACAGGCACGCCTCTGTAGAGAAATGCAGTATTCACAAGAGTGATATTTGTGTGTGTCCGCTTGTTTGTGCATGCATGTGTGTGTGTATGTGTGTGTGTGTGTGTGTGTGTGTGTGTGTGTGTGTGTGTGTGGGTAGATGACATGGTGTAATTTTGAGTGACTGATAATTAAAGTGGATGTGTGTTTAATTAGAATGGAGGTGGGTATGAAAGTGATTGACCCGCATGGAATCAGCTGTCTTGAATTAATAAACAGCAGAATAATCAGTATGCTAGTGTTCTGTCCTGACATAAACACCCGTGTTTTCCCTGCTTCCCTCTGCCTGAGGCCAGTCAAACATCGCCGGGCCTGATGCTGGCAGAAGTTATGGGTCTAGATATGGGTTACCAGCCTGTGGACATGTTGTTAGTATGTTGTAACATGGAAGAAGTAAAATCTATCTATCTATCTATCTATCTATCTGTCTATCTGTCTATCTGTCTGTCTGTCTGTCTGTCTGTCTATCTATCTATCTATCTATCTATCTATCTATCTATCTATCTATCTATCTATCTATCTATCTATCTATCTATCTATCTATCTATCTATCTATATGTCTATCTATCTGTCTATCTATCTGTCTATTTGTCTGTCTGTCTCTCTGTCTCTATCTATCTACCCACCCACCAGGGTGCTGAATTCTCTCCTCCAAAGACACTAATGTGTTTTTAGGAGGCCAGCAGACAGACCAGCAGACAGACAGACAGATCACTTCATAGGTGTGTGTAGATAAACAGACAGATTGTCAGGTCTCAATGGGGTGTGTTCCGGTGTTGGCCTTCATCACCATAGTGTCGGCCAGGATCTGTGTATGTGTGTGTGTGTGTGTGTGTGTGTGTGTGTGTATGTGTGTGTGTGTGTGTGTGTGTGTGGGGGGGGGGGGGGTTGGGGGCTGTGCCGCTCTGACCTGTCAAACAGTTGTCATGGCCATCAGTCATGACAGACAAGCTAGCAGATGGCCCCTGCTGTTTCAGAGGAGATTGGAAATTTGACACTGAGTGTCACTGAGTATTGTTTTGAAGACAAAATGACTTGAATATACATCTTGTCAGACTTTATTCACCCACTTATTAGTCTCACAAATCAGACATTTTATTCCATCAAACATTTGATGCAATGCAAATGTTATATTACTTTATAGTTTGGACCAGCATGTTTGGACATGCAGGTATTATTATATAAGATAAGATCCCAGATCCAATCCCAGATGGGAAATTCGGGTGTCACAGCAGAAAGTACAGGACAGTCATTTTTTTGTATTATTATATCATTATATCATTATATCAACGAAGCATAAAAAGGCACATTTCCATTTTCATATATTAGGTTTTGCTATATTATATAATAGGATACTAGTTTCTCTCTAGTTTCACGACAGATGATCAAGGCCTATTTCACAGACTACCCTGGGAAATCGCTACATACTGCTTCCTACACTGGCTATGGGAGTTACTATAGGCGAGCATGTTCTCTATTATACAGTATATGTTCATACTATTTAGGTATGAACCACCAGTAACTAACTTATTTTATAAAGGAGGGAGAGAGTGAGAGGGTGGGGTGGGGGGGTTGGGTGATAGAGAAGGGAGGAAGAGGAATACACACACACACGTATATATGTATGTGTGTGTGTGTGTGTGTGTGTGTGTGTGTAGAGGGTAGTGTAAGGACATGCCTGGCAGTTCGGGGCCAGCTCTCATAACATGTGAGAAACAGCTGGGAATAGGATGTTGAGTCTAACACTGTATAACAGAGAGACAGTTTGATTGGCTGATGAAAGCAGGAAGCAGGTGTCAGAGGGGCGGTACCAGGAGGAAGAGCTGTCAGACCAGATTATTTAATATATTAGATATATATTATTAATTGACATTAAAACTAGATGACTAGATAACACGCTGAGAAGATCCTGACCTATGAAGTACATAGTGAACCCCAGCTAGGTATGAATATAATTTCAATCTCTGTCATTATTCAGATGAATATTCAGACAGTTCATTGTTGGAATTCCAACGATATCAAAACACATTTTATTCTATTTTTCAAGAAATATTGCTATGTGATATGTTGTAAAGGAACAAAATAATGGGAAAGTTAAATATTGCCCAATGTGTTGCATCATCAACCGCCATCATCTTCAGAACAATGACGTCATCTAACCTGTTCATTGAGTTCAACAACCAATAGGAACGCACAATACTCAACAGCCAATAGGAATGGACAACACTCAACAGCCAATAGGAATGCACAACACTCAACAGCCAATAGCAGTCACACACTGAGCATACGTTTACCACCGTTGAAGCAAGGAGTTGAATATGAGAACATCTTAATAAATGGCTACATTACTATTAGAAGGAGATGGTGAGTCATTACTACTATACTACTCATTCCCAAAGTTTAGTATTGGTATGAGTGGAAGTGAGTTGACAATGCCTCAGTGTGTGTGGCTGTGCATTGGTGCACTGCAAGCCTCCTGACTCGGCCCGTTCAATAGAAAACTGACATAAATACGTTTGAGCTGAACCGAGGGGGGCGAGCTGCTGACACAGTCCACCTGTTCAGGTTCCCAGTGATTTCATAACACTGCTCCAGTGTCAGACGGTGTCACAGACAGTCAAGCCCCCCCCCCCAAGGGAAATGCTCTCAAAGCCATTTACTGCTGCCTTTAACTTTTTCTCGTTCTTGCTGTCTTTTTTCACCTCTGTCTTTTTTCGTTCGGGTGCTGGTAGCAAGCATGTTGGCATGTCTTCAAACCCATGTCGTTTATGTCAATATGAAAAATGCATGTGTGAAGGGCAGGTTTTACCAGAGCTATCATCGATATAAAAGTATTTGGAGCCAAACTTTGGTCAGTTCATTTGTTTTCTGTTTTTTTTAGCAGCTTTGGATTATTCATTAAAATTAAACATGAAAGTCTTCTCTATGTGGCTTAAATCAGACATAAGAAGACCTGTAACAGAATAATTAGGAATTGATACATACTCCCTCATTTTATGATTGATGGGGTTTCTAGTGAATTATACATTTCAACCTATCTTAAGATATCGTATTTAGTAGAATCTGGCATGAAGTTCTGCTTGCTTTAAGGATTTTTCTCGCTACTTTGTCTTGTCTCTGACAGGCTGTTTCTGCAGAGGAAGCAGTTGACATATGGTCCTCCCACTGTCTCCCAATGAAATCCTGAATGACCAAATCACACCCCTTATATATATACTGTATCTGCTGTTAAAGGTGGAAATGCTTTACATCAGGGTATCTCATGAGGCTCTCTCTGGGGCACGCTCCAGTGCATTTCATATTGTCTTCAAAATACCAGCCTCCCACAAATGGTAGTCTCCACTTTCACATACTGTAAACACCCTGTCAGCTCATTTACTGTAAAACAGACACTTTTTTTGTTTAAGTGTTTGACTTCACAGCCAGCTTCCCAACCGTAAATACAGGGGATAGTCTGGTGGTTAGGTTTGACTCTTAGCTGAAAGGTTGTGGGTTAGAACCCCAATGTCCACAGTCTGTAGTCATCCTTGAGCAAGAAGCTCTAACCCAAACCTGCTCCTGAACAAGTAGATAAACTCTTAGTCACTTTGTATTAAAGTGTCTGCTAGATGACTAAATAGTAAAGAAGTAAATAGTAAATAATATTGATAACACCATTGGGGCGTCCTCTAAGGACTCCTGCTATCATGACTCAAATTGATCAGTACACATTTCACCCCACCATGCTAATATGTCCAATATTGATTAAGGGCATGAGGAATTAATCAAGTATTGGCAGATTGTGTTATTGTGTTGATATTTATCGCTTTTATCCAAAGCAATTTACAGTGAATTCAGATACATGTCATTAAGGAGCAGGTCGGGGTAAGACATCTTGTTCAAGGATACCTACCAATCGACTGTGGGGGAACACAAAACCTTTGGGTTTTAGTCTCCAGTGGTTAGGAGTCTCTCGACTTCTAACCACTGGAGTCGAGAGACTATCCTGCCCCACAAGACACAGAGGCAGCGTCGCTTGAGAGTTGGAAAGCAAACGCAGTCTTGTCTCATCATTTAGGTCACATGATGGAAGCTAAAGCAGCAGATCTACTTGGTCCCAGGACCACAGGTTTAAGCACAGAGTGTAAGTCCAACCGCCCGTAGTACAGACAAACACGCTCCACGAAAGGTTGAGAAGATAAGAATGTACTGCTCAGAAGACAGGCTTTAAAACATAGATCCACTGTGTGGGGATAAGAGCTGGGCATGTATGTGTGTAACACAGTGATACCGAGAGAGAGAGAGAGAGAGAGAGAGAGAGATAATGTGTTAATGTGTTTTAGTGTAGCAGTAATGGTCTACAACCCTACAAAGACAACTGAGGTATCCATACACCTTTGGATGTTTCTAGAACTAAGGATGTATCAAACATTTGTTCTCTGCTACTCTCCAAACTCTCGCTTGTTTCAGCCAATGAATCTGATTGGCTGAATGCACATTCTGATCAGTTTATAATTCCCATGAGCCATTGCAACATTACGGCATTACGTGATAGTCGTTAATACATTCCAACAGTTTTAACAAACTATTTCACCTGGCTGAAATTGGATTGAAAATAAATGTTATTCCGATGGCTTAATGCAATTGTACAAATATTTGCCACTGTGGCCATGTTGTGTGCGTACATGATGAATGAATGTGTCTTTGAGGTGAAACCTCTGATGGATTAGTGTCTAACCTGCTCTAATGAGATTAAATTACCCCGTCAAAATAAATGATTACAGCCTACTTTACTCATTTCTCATTAAGAGAAGTAAAGAGATGCAATTCGATTACTTGGGTTATATTTACTATAAAATCTGATCTGATCTGAATTCATGACCTTGTTTTCCACACTACTGTGATTCCATCTGAATGTGTCTGAGCTACCAGCTTTCACAGGGAGATTAAAGTGTGTTTTAATCATCATGTTTTAACCTACACGCTCCTCTCCTCTCTGTCCGTATTGTGTCTCTGTATTGGCAATCTCTGTAAGCTCTGAATATGTTAGTATTATTTTAATGTACAGCCCTTTGTTGTGCTGTATCTACTGTGTGAAATGTTTTATTTGATTTAATGTTACATGCCTGCACCACCGCAAAACCTATAAATATATTTTATTGGTCTTGGAAAAGTCGGTAGCACAGTAGTCCCAAAGGGCTTCACAAGCCCAGATTCAGCATTCCATTTACTACATTCAGTGCTCTGTAGTTCATATTTTCCCCATATTCCATATTCTACATTCCACATTCCACATTCCATATTCCACATTCAGTTGGATTATCTGCTGTGAGAGTTAGGAAAGTTATCCATTATATATAACACATCAACTACACACAGACATGAGGTAATGAGATAAAAGGAGACACGTGTCACAGAGGTGAACTCTTTAGACTCATGCTACCCAAGGCAATCTGCCAGTGTATCGGATGGATTATCACCATATGTTTTATATTTTTCATTGTATATTGTAGATATATTTTCCTTTTTATTAAAACATACAGTTGCTTTTTGTATTTTCATACGCACCAATAAACAAATTCCTTGGATGTGAAAGCTTATTTGGCTATAAAACGGAGGATATTAATCGTATTACGGTAATGGTGTTATAATGTGGTGTTGATCTGGTGGGCTATAGAACAATGAAGAGATCCTCTTCCTCTTCATTATTTCCTTCCTCTATCTCCCCTCGTCGTTATTGAAGATGTTGTAATGTGCTCATCCTCATAGAGAGAGACAGCCAACGAATCACCAGAAAACGCTGACCGCACGAACCGCACAAACCGCACCACGCTGTGTGTATGCATGTAAGGGTGTGTATGTGTGTATATGTGTGTATGTGAGAATCCACATATGTGCGTGTGTCTGTTTGTCTGACAGTTTCACACACGACATTGTGTGTGTGTATGTGTGTACACACGCACCCCCCCCCCACACACACACACACACACAGCTGCACCTGTGTTTGTGCATGTTTGTCTGTGTGCACGTGTTTTTGTTTTGTGTTTTTGTCTTTGTGTTGGCGTGTGCATATTTGAGTTTCTTAAATTAATAAGTTATTATTCAGCACCAAAAAAAGTATAGACACACCTCTCTCTCTGTGTCTCTCTCCAGGGGCGATTCTAGGGTCAGAGCTTTAGGGGTGCTGAGCACCCACTGCCACCACCCACCCTTTTTTCACACAAAAACAAAAAATATGTCTATTGAAAAATAACTTTATCATTCACACACACACACACAACACACACAGAGTAACGCTAGGAGTTAGTATATACTATGCCCCCATGAATGTGATGTGATTATTATTGTTGCAAAGCCTGGTTCAGGTTAAATCCTCTGTAAAACATGAATGAATACAGCAAAACAAAAACATTTAACTTTATTTTATTGTCTGGTTTGATAGTCAGACAACTGAAAAATAACAGATATAAATCTATGAATAAATAACAATTAATTTAAAAAGCCACAGTGAGTGTTTTCACACATACTGGTGGTATACAGTGATGTGTCGTTTCGTTTGTTTTCACTCTGGTCCAAACGCCGCACCACTGGCAGGGCTTCATGTTATATTTCATGAGAATGCATTGATTGAGAAAGGTTTTTGATATTGTTAACGTTATTAACATTATTAACGTTGTTACCGTTGTTAACGTTATTAACGTTATTTACGTTGTTAAGTTACGTTAAATTACGTAAGTTAACTTACGTAAATTGCGTAACTTACGTAAATTACGTAAATAACTTACGTAATTTGCGTAAGTTACGCAATTTACTAACTAACCCAATTTACGTAAATAACTTACGTAATTTGCGTAAGTTACGCAATTTACGTAACTTACGCAATAAGTTACGCAATTTACGTAACTTACGCAATTTACGTAAGTTATTTACGTAAATTGCGCAATAAGTTACGCAATTTACGTAAATAACGTACGTAATTTGCGTAAGTTACGCAATTTACGTAACTTACCAATAACTTACGCAATTCTCGTAAATAACTTACGTAATTTGCGTAAGTTACGCAATTTACGTAACTTACGCAATAAGTTACGCAATGTACGTAACTTACGCAATAAGTTACGCAATTTACGTAACTTACGCAATTTACGTAAGTTATTTACGTAATTTGCGTAACTTACGCAATTCACGTAACTTACGCAAATTGCGTAAGTTATTTACGTGAATTGCGTAGGTTACGCAATTTAACTTACGCAAATTGCGTAAGTTATTGCGTAAGTTACGTAACTTACGCCAATTACGTAAATAACTTACGGAAATTGCGTAAGTTACGTAAATTGCGTAACTTACGCCAATTACGTAAATAATTTATGTAAATGGCGTAAGTTACGTAAATTGCGTAACTTATTGCGTAAGTTACGTAAATTGCGTAACTTACGCAAATTACGTAAGTTATTTACGAGAATTGCGTAAGTTATTGGTAAGTTACGTAAATTGCGTAACTTACGCAAATTACGTACGTTATTTACGTAATTGGCGTAAGTTACGCAATTTACGTAAGTTATTTACGTAATTGGCGTAAGTTACGCAATTTACGTAACTTACGCAAATTGCGTAAGTTATTTACGTGAATTGCGTAAGTTACGCAATTTACGCAAATTGCGTAAGTTATTTACGTGAATTGCGTAAGTTACGCAATTTACGAGTTACGCAAGTTATTTACGTGAATTGCGTAAGTTACGCAATTTACGTAACTTACGCAATATACGTAAATAACTTGCGTAAATTGCGTAAGTTACGTAAATTGCGTAACTTACGCAAATTACGTAACTTACGCAAATTGCGTAAGTTATTTACGTGAATTGCGTAAGTTACTGTTGCGAATTAATAACATGTATCATCAGGCTGTAAAATATCTGCACATAGCCAGGAGTAGAAATAAATATACAAGTTGTAGTAACTGCACCTCAACACGTGATGGCGCCAAACAATATACTGGGGGCGGCGCTTAACGCTAGCCATTGTGCGTCATGGAGGCCACGCCTCCTGCCCAGAGGCATCCGGCGGAAACATCCGGTTAGGATCAGAATCGTCCAGGCAGACCTCCAGAGGGACGCGCGGACGATCTCTCCACGCGGCGTGACTTTTACATTACCCCTCCATTGTTACGTAGGTTAGATATAACTTAAAGCTAAACAAATAAAGTGAGTTATAAGCGTTTCCTGTTGTCGGCAGCCTTCTTCCCCGGGACACAAACCCCACATTCTGGTGACCTCCCGACGTGATTCGGGGAAAGAGAGGCTTTATTTGGAACCTTGGAACTTTGGCCGCACTGCAGCATACGACTCATCAGCTCTGCCACATGGCGCTATAACAGGAGGTAAGCAGTGCCCATTGCTTAGGCTAAAACTGCACATAGATAGATATAGGACTATTAGGTGACAGAGCTGCTAGCGTACGTTGTGGTAGAGCTTTGGTTCTTCGGTCCATAGTCGTTACAGTTAAGCCGACGTAAAATGAACAGGCGCTGAATACTCAAATTGGGATTGATTAAATTATATTAGTCGCCATTTTACGGCAAATAAGAAGTAACAAATGGCCAGTAATGTATGAGTGTAAGGGTTTGAGGCCCATTTAGTAGTAAATCGGTTTGAGGCCGAATTAGTTTAAGAGGCGGGTTTGAGGCCCACATATGGCTTAAAATAAAATAAAAAAGACAAAAAAGAGGCGGGTTTGAGGCCCACATATGGTTTAAAATAAAATAAAAAAGACAAAAAAGAGGCGGGTTTGAGGCCCACATATGACTTAAAATAAAATAAAAAAAGACAAAAAAGAGGCGGGTTTGAGGCCCGATTAATGTTTTAAAATCTGTTTGGGGCCCCTAAATTGTTTTATCTTGTTTAATTGGTCAAAGATTGTGACCTAATATGATAACGTGGTGAATTAGGAGGTGGAGTGAGGAGATCGAGTGGTCATAGAACGCTACTAACATTGTTACTAACACTGCATTCTCAAAGAACTACGCTAACTTGCATGAAACACAATAACCCACGTTTGTGTACATAATCCTGTATGTGCTAACGCTTGCTAACTTTGCTAGGGTGCATCTTAGCTTTGTCTGCAGAATATGGTACATGTAACTGACGATAGCCCAACACGTGGGTTATCTCATATGGGTCTTTGTTCTTAACAGAAGCATGGTAGCATTAGCCACATAAGCTAACACGAGGGCCTAGCGGATATGCTAGGTATTTAGAACTGAAGATAGCCCACCACGGGGGGGTGGTTTATGGCTCATTGTTCCAGGGGGGATGGTAACATTCCGGTGTTCTTAGCCATTTGGCCCAAGTGGAGGCTAATGGCTATGCTAAGTCTAGGGAGAGACGGTAAACACATCTATCTAACCTATAGACATATACCTAACAGTGCCAGTGGATTTGGAGCCCTTCCACATATGGGCACACACATAGTTGGGCATATACACAATATTAACTGGTAGGCCTAGTAACACAGCAGGGAGCATAGATTACAAATCCCTGTCAGCCATTTTGGGAGTCCCCAAAATGGCCCCCAAGACCCCCTACCCCTCGACCACCCCTACCCCCACCCAGACTACCTAGACTTTCCCCCTACCCCTCCCCCGACGACTGACCATGAAGAAGGGGACAAAGGAATGGCGTTTGCCAGTCTGCGTTTGCAAGTATGAATGAAGTGTGAATGAAGTTGTGCACTCCTAGAATGCAAGGGGAGAAGGCAGAATGGAGCCCAATACAATAATTTGGTTTAATGTTATTATTTAGACATATACATTTATAAATAACTATGTTAACAGATGTCATTACTGCGATAAAAAGTGTTGTGTAAAAACTGATTATTCATAAGCATCAACTTGTCAGTAACAGGAAGGTGTTAAAATTGACATTAACTCTTTGTTTTATTCTTTCCTTTAACCTTAAGAGAAGGAGGGGACCTCCATGCCCCTTCCAAAGAAAGATCATGAACACCTATTTTTGTTTTTATTAATGATAAGAAATCATAAGGTTAACAAAGGAGGAAAGGGAAGTTGGACAGGACACAATGAGATGGGGACAGTAAGTGGTAATTCTTATAACAGGAGGATTTATTTAGAAAGACAGAGGGAAGTAGACAGAAGGATAGAAGAAGGGAAAGTGTAAGAAAGTTAAAGAAAGTTAAAGAAGGTAAAGAGAGAAATGTGGTCTAGAGAGAGAGGGACAGAGCAGAGATAAAGCCGCAGGAGGTAATTTAGATAAGGAGATCTAACAAAGGAGGGAGGCATTATAGAGTTATGTAGGGGTTTACCTTATAATAGTAGTGGTAATAATAATAATGATGTTAATGATAATAATAATAATAATAGACATAATGAAACATAACGAAGAAAGCAATGCGAACATTAGGACGGTTGAAGATCAGGTCAACTATGTATATATGTCTGTTATTTGTTTTTGTTTCCTGTTGATTTTGTTTTCTTTGTGTATTTGTTTTATACTTTTAACTGTTTGTGTGAGTGTTTTGTGCTTTATAGGACAAATAGCAGACCAACAGCTCAGTCACGTCACATGAAGCCCCGAACCCCTGGTACCCCCTCATGAGTCTTTGTGCATAAGATGGTTGATGGGCATAATACGGCCCTATCTGATAGTTTCATTTAAATCAGAAGTTATCTCTTCTACCACTCGTCCACAGTAGTCCAGGTGTCAACCAGCGCTGGGGACTGGTAACAGTCTAGGGACTTTTCTCCCGCCTCAAGCGACGATATGGGAGTGTGGTAGAGTGATAACCTGATACACAGTGTAGGGGTGTAACAATTAATCCAGTCAATTTTTGGGTTGCTCAGTTTACCTCCATAATGTGGTGTCCATTGTCTTGTTTTTATGTACGATGTTTTGTTTTTGCTCAATGATGCTGACCGTTGCTGAGGCTATGATTCTTAGATGGACCAGAGGGTTTTCACCTGGGACACACACAGGTGCCATTTGATTATTAGAGGTGACTTGGGCGATGACAATGAGGAAATTGAGGTTGGTTTATTTGAGCCATATCCATTTTTAGTAAGCAAAACTATTCAATGATTGTGTGTGGCTACATATATATTCAATTTTAACTTCACTCACCATATTTACCTATTGTTTGACTCACCATTGTATGCAAGTTTGTTTTGATATAACTTTCACATATGGTTTGAACTACTTAGATTAGTAATGATATAAGACCATATAGGATTAAGACATGCCTGATCTATAATTACATAATAAGAAACCACTGTCTACATATTGTTTGTTGTATTGTGTTAGATGTTTTCTTTGCAAAGATACTGGTTGGTTTTGGTCTCTCTTCCCCCAGGACAATGGAGGGGGGTCCATTAGAGAGAGGACAGTTGATCTGGGGTTCCTGCCCTAAATGGACTCAGAGACTCATTTGGACATTGAAATGGACTGCATACACAAAATGAACAGCAGGAACATTCCTGTTACCAGCGGTTGATACGTTTCCTATTAGGAGGCAACATGGTTGACGGTCTTATCTGAATGTGATGTGTTTTTACACTATATTTTTAATTTTCTTTTGATTCTTTTAATGATTGATTATTCACAAGCGATTGATGTTGTCAGATGTTAACACTCTATAATTATGATTTGTTGTGCATTGGCAGTGACTGGATTGCAGAGAAGTGCTTCATCCTGATGGGGGGTGAGATCTTCTCTACCGTCATGATACTCTTTTTTCATCTCTTAGAGGTGGTTATTGACTGGATGATGGTAACCCGATCTGGACAGACCTCTCTTCAGCTGCTGAAAGGATAACTGGAAAGAGCTCTTCCGGTGGGGTGAGACTAGCTCATGAATTTGGCCTTATTAGAACAATTGAATAAGTTTACCTAGTCTAAAAGTAAATTAAAATAATGTGGGCATAAGATTTAAAGGTAACGCTAGAAGACTAAAATAGTTGTTCCAAAAGGTTTGATAAACTAGGACCCAGAATCACTGTCATATGCATATATTTTATGATATCATCAATATGGTCAATACAAGCGGGAAGAATGAATGCAACATGCTTAACTTTGTGTTAATTTTGCGTGACTTTTTCAAAGTCACGAGGGGGGAATAAGTAGTGCATTTTATTTTAAGTAGTGTATTTTATTTCAAGGAGGGACTATTTTTGCATTTTATTTTCAAGAGTATTTTATTTTCAAGGAGGGAAATATTTTTGCATTTTATTTACAAGGGGGGAATATTTGTGCATTCAGATTTTTTGTTTTTTGTTTTTTTTCGTTTTATTTGTTTAAGTGTTGAATTTACATAAGTCAGACATATGTTCTTTAAACATTTGCAAGGACCTGGTTAAAGTAATCATTGGGAAATACTTCAACAATCTGTTGGGAAAGGATCTAATACATAAGCTAAATAGTTTTTTGACATAGAAAATTGGGAATTACTACGCCAACGCCTAATGCTGTTATGCTGTGTTTAATACCTTAACTTGTTAGCTCTTTCCACTGCTGTGTCAAAACTACAGCGCCAACACCGGGTGGTGCAGCAGTTACCCATCAAACAAGCGGTTATGTTGCATTCACTGAGAATGGTGGAAAGAGTGAACGGGACATTCAAGAAACTGACATTTCCGAGAAACAGAGTGCAGAGCCAAAGGACGAACCACCAACCAGGGTGGAGAAAGGTGACCAGGTGTACCCGAGAGTGTGCAGGGGACAGTGGAACGCCCCGATTTGATCAGGCTGTGGTACCTGATTTCCTGGAGTTCGGCACCTGTGTCTAGGAGGACATGGCACCTGTTTTACTTGAATGTTGAATTATTAAACACACAGTATGGGTCACGGTTGTCATTACAAGGCAGTTTAAATTCGGAATGTGTTATGCTGTTTCCCCATGATTGCTTTAATAATGAAACGGATGAATTTTTTGATGCTGCTAAAATGTTCTGACTACTGGTGAGGAGTGGATCCGTGGGGAAGGCACACATGGGTACGTGTTGGTAACCTTGGCGTGTGGGCCTTGCCTATGGATCACAAGATGAACATTGAATTCATGAACTGTCCGACTTGAGGTTGGCTACAGATACGGGGGATAACACTGGTGATCTTTGAGTAACCTGCGTGCATGGAAACCATCTGAGCAATTGCATGCTAGTCTACAGGGCGTTTTTTAGATCTATATAGGGTTAATGCTGCTAACACGATAATGTCTCTTCTGTGTTAGCCAGAGCTGCTAACACGGTAATGTCTGTTCTTATACCTGGAGGTATTCGATTTTGGTTATACATGCATATAAGTATTTGAAGGGATTTCATATGGGGAAATTACAATGCATTAACTACTATGCCTTTCTGTCCTCAGGATACTGTGATAATGGTATGACATATGGATTGTATGATGTGATGATAATTTGTCTACTGTTGGCTACGGCCCATGTATTCTTTGAGACACACCAAGGTGAATGCCATCCAATTTAGAGATGCGACAGGTTTTCCTACTGTCTAGAAGAGGTTTTCCCGAACTAAGTCGATTGGTGATGTTGATGTTTTTCTTTTCGCTTGAATTTATACTCACCATTTTTAGACCTTACATGATACATAGCATTATTAATTTATAGTATGGTCATCAGTGATGACCAAGGAGGGACTGTTGCGAATTAATAACATGTATCATCAGGCTGTAAAATATCTGCACATAGCCAGGAGTAGAAATAAATATACAAGTTGTAGTAACTGCACCTCAACACGTGATGGCGCCAAACAATATACTGGGGGCGGCGCTTAACGCTAGCCATTGTGCGTCATGGAGGCCACGCCTCCTGCCCAGAGGCATCCGGCGGAAACATCCGGTTAGGATCAGAATCGTCCAGGCAGACCTCCAGAGGGACGCGCGGACGATCTCTCCACGCGGCGTGACTTTTACATTACCCCTCCATTGTTACGTAGGTTAGATATAACTTAAAGCTAAACAAATAAAGTGAGTTATAAGCGTTTCCTGTTGTCGGCAGCCTTCTTCCCCGGGACACAAACCCCACATTACGCAATTTACGTAAGTTATGTACGTAATTTACGTAAATTGCGTAAGTTTGTAAATTGCGTAAGTTAGTAACTTGCGTAATTTACGCAATTTACGTAAATAACTTACGTAAATTGCGTAACTTATTGCGTAAGTTACGTAAATTGCGTAAGTTACGCAAATTACGTAAGTTATTTACGTGAATTGCGTAACTTATGCGTAAAACGTAACGTTTGCTTACCGTGGGTCAACATCACCAACCGACTTAGTTCGGGAAAACCCCCCTCTATACAGGAGGAAAACCTGTCGAATCTCTAAAGTGGATGGCATTCACCTTGGTGTGTCTCAAAGAATACATGGGCCGTAGCCAACAAACAGTAGACAAATTATCATCACATCATACAATCAATGTCATACCATCATCACAGTATCTTGAGGACACAAAGGCATAGTAATAAATGCATATTAGTTTCATCATAAGAAATCCCTTCTAATAGTTATATGCATGTATGACCAAAATCGAATACCTCCAGGTATAAGGAACAGTAAACCTATATAGAACTAAAAAACGCCCTGTGGACATGCATGCAATGGCTCAGGTGGTTTCCATGCACGCAGATTTCTCAAACATCATCACAGTGTTATCCCCCGTATCCGTAGCCAACCTCAGGTCGGACAGTTCACAAATTTAATGCCCATCTTGTGATCCATAGGCAAGGCCCACACGCCAAGGTTACTAACACGTACCCATGTGTGCCTTCCCCACGGATCCACTCATCACCAGTAGTCAGAACATATGCCAGTAGCATCAAAGATATTCATCCGTCTCATTATTAAAGCAATCCTGGGACAACAGCATAACACATCCGAATTTAAACTGCCTTGTAATGACAACCGTAACCCATACTGTGTGTTTAATAATTCAACATTCAAGTAAAACAGGTGCCATGTCCTTCTAGACACAGGTGCCGAACTCCAGGATATCAGGTACCACAGCCTGATCAAGTCGGGGCGCTCCACTGTCCCCTGCACACTCTCGGGTACACCTGGTCACCTTTCTCCACCCTGGTTGGTGGTCCATCCTTTGGCTCTGCACTCTGTTTCTCGGAAATGTCAGTTTCTTGAATGTCCCGTTCACTCTTTCCACCATTCCCAGTGAATGTAACTTAACCGCTGTTTGATGGGTAACTGCCGCACCACCCGGTGTTGGCGCTGTAGTTTTGACACGGCCGTGGAAAAAGCTAACAAGTTAAGGTATTAAACACAGCATAACAGCATTAGGCGTTGGCGTAGTAATTCCCAATTTACTATATCAATAAACTAGCTTGTGCATTAGATCCTTTCCCAACAGATTGCTGAAGTATTTCCCAATGCTTACTTTAACCAGGTCCTTGCAAATGTTTAAAGAACATATGTCTGACTTATGCAAATTCAACACTTAAACAAATAAAACGAAAAAAACAAAAAACAAAAAATCTAAATGCACAAATATTCCCCCCTTGTAAATAAAATGCAAAAATATTTCCCTCCTTGAAAATAAAATACACTACTTATTCCCCCCTCGTGACTTTGAAAAAGTCACGCAAAATTAACACAAAGTTAAGCATGTTGCATTCATTCTTCCTGCTTGTATTGGCCTTTATATATTGATGATATCATAAAATATATGTATATGACAGGGATTCTAGGTCCTAGTTTATCAAGCTTTTTGGCACAACTATTTTAGTCTTCTAGCGTTACCTTTAAATCTTATGCCCACATTATTTTAATTTACTTTTAGACTAGGTAGACTTATTTAATAGTTCTAATAAGGCCAAATTCATGAGCTAGTCTCACCCCACCGGAAGAGCTCTTCCCAGTTACCCTTTCAGCAGCTGAAGAGAGGTCTATCCAGGTCGGGTTACCATCATCCAGTCGAAAACCACCTCTAGGAGATGAAAAAAGAGTATCATGACGGTTTCCTAATCTAGAGAAGATCTCACCCCATCAGGATGAAGCACTTCTCTGCAATCCAATCACTGTCAATGCACAACAAATCATCATTACAGAGTGTTAACATCTTTCAACACTAATCACTTGTGAATAGTCAATCATTAAAGGAATCAAAAAGAACATAGAAAATATAGAGCGTAAAAACACATCACATTCAGATAAGACTGTCAGCCATGTTGCCTCCTAATATGAACCTTATCAACCACTGGTAACAGGAAGCAATGTTCCTGCTGTTCATTTTGTGTAGTTTCTTTCCAGTATCTTTGCAGAAAAACATCTAACACAATACAACAAACAATATGTAGACAGTCGTTTCTATTATGGAATTATAGATCAGGCGTGTCCAAATCCTAAATGATCTTATATCGTTACTAATCTAAGTAGTTCAAACCATATGTGAAAGTTATATCAAAACAAACGTGCATACAAAGGTGAGTCAAACAATAGGTGAATATGGTGAATGAAGTGAAAATTGAATATATATGAGGTCACACAGTCATTGAATAGTTTTGCTTACTCAAAATGGGTATACCTCAAATAAACCAACCTCAATTTCCTCATTGTCATCGTCCAAGTCACCTCTAATAATCAAATGGCACCCGTGTGTGTGTCCCAGGTGAAAACACTCCGGCCCATCTAAGCCTTAGCAACGGTCAGCATCATTGAGCAAAAACAAAACATCGTACATAAAAACAAAACAATGGGCACCACATTATGGAGGTAAACTGAGCAACCTACAAATGGACTTGTTTAATTGTTATTGTTACCCTTTCTCTAACTTTTCTTACCCCTCATCTCTTCTTCTATCCTTCTATTTACTTCCCTCTGACTTTCTAAATAAATCCTTTTGTTTTAAGAATCACCACTTACTGTCCCCATCTCATTGTGTCATGTCCAACATTCCTTTCCTCCTTTGTTAACCTTATAATTTCTTATCATTAATAAAAACAAAAAGAGATGTTCATGATCTTTCTTTGGAAGGGGCATGGAGGTCCCCTCCTTTCTTAAGGTTAAAGGAAAGAATAAAACAAAGAGTTAATGTCAATTTGAACACCTTCATATTACTGACAAGTTGATGCTTATGAATAATCAGTTTTTACACAACACTTTTTATCGCAGTAATGACATCTGTTAACATAGTTATTTATGAATTTAAATGTCTAGATAATAACATTAAACCGAATTATTGTATTGCCTTCATTCTGCCTTCTCCCCTTGCATTCTAGGAGCGCACAACTTCATTCACACTTAGCACACTCGCGCAATGTAATGGCGTCTCGCGAAGTAAATGATAGACTGGTCAACGCCATGTCCCTTTATCCCCTTCTTCATGGTCAGTCGTCGGGGGAGGGGGGGGTAAAGTCTGGGTAGTCTGGGTGGGGGGTCTTGGCCAGTGGGGGTTTACTAAGTAAACTCCCAAAATGGCTTACAGGGATTTGTAATCTTATCTATGCTCCCTGTGGTGTTACTATAGCATAGAACTACTCCTAAGTGTGCACACTTTATATCTTCCTAGGTAATATAGTGTATATGTCCAACTATGTGTATGCCCGTATGTGCAAGTGCTCCAACTCCACTTGCACTGTTAGGTATATGTCTATAGGTTAGATAGATGAGTTTACTGTCTCTCCCTAGACCTAGCATAGCCTTTAGCCTCCACGTGGGACCGTATGGCTAACAGCACAGGAATGTTACCATCCCCCCTGGAGAACAAAGGCCATAAACAGCCCCCCGTGGTGGGCTATCTTCAGTCACATACCTACACCTAGCCTATCCCCCCCGTGGTGGGCTATCTTCAGTCACATACCTACACCTAGCCTATCCCCCGCGTGGTAGCCTGCGGCTAATAGCACAGGAATGCTACCATCCCTCTATGAGGAACAAAAGGCCCATATGAGATAACCCACGTGGTGGGCTATCGTCAGTTACATATTCTGCCGATATAACTAAGATGCACTTTAGCAGAGTTAGCAAGCATTAGCACATGCAGGGTTAGGTACACGAATGTGGGTAATTGTGTTTCATGCAAGTTAGCGTAGTTCTTTGTGCATGCAATGTTAGTAGCGTTCTGTAACCACTCGATCTCCTCACTCCACCTCCGAGTTCACCACGTTATCATATTAGGTCACAACCTTTGACCAATTAAACAAGATAAAACAATTTAAGGGCCTCAAACCCTACGGCCTCAAACCGATTTTAAAACATCGGGCCTCAAACCCGCCTCTTTTTTTGTCTTTTTATTTTATTTATTTTTTTATTATTATTATTTTTTTAAACTATATTGGGCCTCAAACCCGGCTATTAAAACTAATCCGGCCTCGAACCGATTTTACTACTAAACGGGCCTCAAACCCGGACACTTATACATTACTGGCCATTTGTTACTTCTTAATTGCCGTAAAATGACGACATAATATCATTTAACTAATTCCAAAAGAGTTATAAGCGCCTGTCCATTTTGCTTCGGCTTAACTGTAACGACTATGGACCGGAGAACCAAAGCTTCACAACAACGTACGCTAGCAGCTCTGTCACCTAATAATTCTATATCTATCTATGTGCAGTTTTAGCCTGAGCAATAAGGCACTGCTTACCTCTTTTTAGGCCTTGTGGCAGAGCTGATGAGTCGTACGCTGCAGTGCGGCCAAAGTTCCAAAGTCCCAAAATAAAGCCTCTCTCCGCCTCGAATCACGTCGGATGGTCACCAGATTGTGGGGTTGTGTTCCGAGGAAGAAGGCCGCCGACAACAGGAACGCTTTAACTCACTTTATTTGTTTAGCTTTAGTTATATCTAATCTATGTAACAATGGAGGGGTATTGTAAAAGTCACGCCGCGTGGAGAGCCCCCTCGCTTTGCATCCATCCGATGCGCTGCCTGGGGGCTTCTGATTCTAACCGGATGTTTCCGCCCGGATGGTCTCTGGGCAGGAGGCGTGGCCTCTATGACGCATAATGGCTAGTGTTGAGCGCCCGCCCCCAGTGTATTATGTTTGCCGCCATCATGTGGTCAGGTGGGGTAAATACAACTTGTATATTTATTTCTACTCCTTTGTGGAGGTATTTCAGACACCGAGAACACGGTACCCAGAACACGCTAAGAATCGGGCTTCTTCATTGGTTCTCATGATGCGCCTGCGCGTTTCGTCGCCGGTCTCAATGCCTTCTTGAGAGCGGGAAATTGTTTGTGATGGCTTTTTTAAATGTGTGTTAACGTTTTAATGATTCAGGTTGCGTTTTAATGATTAGGGTTATGGTTAGGGTTATGGTTATGGTTAGGTTATGGTTAGGGTTATGGTTAGGGTTAGGGTTAGGGTTATGGTTAGGTTATGGTTAGGGTTAGGGTTATGGTTAGGTTATGGTTATGGTTAGGTTATGGTTAGGTTATGGTTATGGTTAGGTTATGGTTAGGGTTATGGTTAGGGTTAGGGTTATGGTTAGGTTATGGTTATGGTTAGGTTATGGTTAGGGTTAGGGTTATGGTTAGGTTAGGGTTATGGTTAGGGTTATGGTTAGGGTTAGGGAAATGTCCCGGCTACGCTATGACTGTAGGAAACGGAATTAGCATGCTTCAAGGATCGAACCAATCAGGGAGCGAATTCTTGCATACTAATTAGGTAAGTTATCGTGTTCTGGCCCTAGAACACGGCTACATCCATACAGGGCCGGCCCGTGGCATAGGCGGTATAGGCAAATGCTAAGGGCGCCGCACATCCAGGGGGCGCCGTGAGGCACCCTTGGGCGCCCGTAGGTCCGACGGCCCCGACAATCGCGCACTACCACCCCCCCCCCCGTTGACAATTGCGCACTAACCCCCCCCCCCCCCCCCCCCCCCCCCCCGTTGACAATCGCGCACTACCACGCTCCCCCCCATTGACAAACCCCCCCCCCCCCCCCCCCGTTGACAATCGCGCACTACCCCCCCCCCCCCCCCCCCCCCCCCCCGGTCGACAAACTTGCCTAGGGCGCCAACTTAGCTAGAGCCGGCGTTGCATCCATAGCTCCCTTTGTGGCTATGTGTAGATATTACAGCCTGCTGATACGTTATTATTAATTCGCAACAAGATGTATTCTGTATTTTTATCAAAATGTTTATTGTGGATCTTGACCCTCTTGACCCCCTGCTGCTCAGCCAGGTCTAGGACACTTACCTCACACCCCACCGAGACACGCAGAGGGAGACAGAGGGAGATAAAGAGAGAGAGACCTGAGCTTGACTGAAGGAGGACACAGTCCTGAGGTCCACCTCCATGCGGTGAGTGATGAATCAGAATGAGATGAATGCTTCAACAATGTTCCTCTTGGCTCAGCACCACTTCTCACCTTGTGGTCATGAGCATGGACGTTGTTAGACCTGGGCATTCGGGGCTATAGCCCCGGATCTTTTGGGAATAGCCCCGGATCTCTGTGCCGTGAAATAAAAAATACCCCCCCCCACGTCGGTCGTCGGTCCGGGGTGTGTTACGATCACGCACCCCCCCACGCCGCGTCGGTCGTTGGTCCAGGGTGTGTTACGATCGCGCACCCCCCCGCCCCCCGTCAGAGAAAATTGCTAGGGCCGAATTTGGTTCCCAGTCCAACCCTGGTCTGGGCTACAGCCCCGGATTATTTCAATTGCTAGCAACGTCCATGGTCATGAGCAGGGGCGATTCTAGGGTCAGAGCTTTAGGGGTGCTGAGCACCCAATGAGCCCCACTGCCACCACCCACCCTTTTTTCACACAAAAACAAAAAATATGTCTATTGAAAAATAACTTTATCATTCACACACACACACACACACACACACACACACACACACACACACAGAGTAACGCTAGGAGTTAGTATATACTATGCCCCCATGAATGTGATGTGATTATTATTGTTGCAAAGCCTGGTTCAGGTTAAATCCTCTGTAAAACATGAATGAATACAGCAAAACAAAAACATTTAACTTTATTTTATTGTCTGGTTTGATAGTCAGACAACTGAAAAATAACAGATATAAATCTATGAATAAATAACAATTAATTTAAAAAGCCACAGTGAGTGTTTACATACTGGTGGTATACAGTCATAGAAATAAACACTAGAAGTCGCGTTGACTACCACGGTCTATTAGAACGAATGCGTAAACAAAGCCGCCATCTTGGTAGCCTACAGGGGAACGCAGCTTCGAACGTCAATCGAGGACAAGGCCATAGGCTATTCATACATGAAAAAAAAACCTATAATCGGCGATTTCATTTTCTTGCTTCGTTAAGAATGTCAAAATAAAATAATATAAGACGTTTTTGTTAACATAACCTGGTTTTACGTTCAAAATCCAATGGACATAATTATATTCCATTACAAAATAGGCCAGCAATGTCAACAATGTAAATTTAAAGATGCTGGCAATCAAACAAACGCCCGCAGCGTTACCATTCAAAGTCCTAGTCAAGCCTTAACAATGTTGTAAAACAACATTTTCCATTAATTTCCTAAGTTGTGGCAGATAAAGTGCGCCTGACATGCATAGAAATAAACACTAGAAGTCGCGTTGAGCCTTTTGAAATGCGTCGATACGGCCGCCCTGATTACCCGTTTACTTACCTGCAACCACCATAATCTCAGGGGTAGCACACTATACGTAAAAGGCATTTGTAGAGAACTCCAGACAATTTACTGTGCACAATTATTTTCAGGCAAATAATACTATATCTTAATATAGTACAAGAGTAACATCTTTTTACCTGCTTTAAAAATAAAAAAATAAAAAAATAAAATGAAGGACTAGTCCATAGACACAGGCATCTTGTACAGCTTTGTAGAGACAATGAATTACACAATACATTTTCCAGGCAAGGAAAATACTACATTTATGTTCATGCTGTTATTTATTTATTTGTTTTTTTTTTTAACATTTAGTAGTCATACATATATTCAACATTTGTTCAGGTATAAAGATTCATGAAATGGTATATATATATATATATATATATATATATATATATATATATATATATATTATTTGCGCCGCATACAGCCGTATGCGGCGCAAAAGTCTGGCATCTTTCACTCGCAGGCGTAGTCAAATGATTCACTGATCCACTGTACCAAGATGGCGGCCGCATTGACGCATTCCAAGAGGCTCAACGCGACTTCTAGTGTTTATTTCTATGGTATACAGTGATGTGTCGTTTCGTTTGTTTTCACTCTGGTCCAAACGCCGCACCACTGGCAGGGCTTCATGTTTCCATGACGACGGACCAGAAAAGACGCGCGTGACGTCATGTTGACATGACTCCCAATTGTTAAAATGAGTCTCAAAGTAACGATAAACTTTAACAACAGAGACACACGTACGCACTACACAGTACTTGTGGCGCTGCTGTTTCTGCTTAATAAATGGACTCCAGTTCGACTGTAGCCGCGCTAATGGCGCTAACGGAGCTAACCGGGCTAACAGAGCTAACTGGTAAACGGTGCCTGGACTCCAGCACTCACCGATATGGTATCGGAATCGGAACAACTCTCGGTAAAAGGAAAGAAGTGTGAGACACAGCTTTGGAGCACTGAGTTGATTCACAACACTACAACTAAACAGATCTCACTCTGCGTGAGTCGCGCTGGACGCCGGTCGGGCTGCGGAGCGGTGCAGAGGAGAAGGAGGGGTCGAGAAGAGGATGATACCATTTGCTAAGCGGGGATGTTTTCATTTTCGTCCTTAACATATACATTTTAAACCACAAACTACGGAGTATGTTTTGGACATTATTTAACCCTGTCAAAGACAAACACAATTTTTAGAATAACATTTCTTACCCAAGTTTTAGGGGTGCTGAGCCTGTTTTTAGGGGTGCTTCAGCACCCCTAAAAATGGGCTAGCCTCGCCCCTGTCTCTCTCTATTTGTCTATAACCCTAACCCCAAAGGCTAATTCATACCTCCGGATCCGGACGAAATGAGTCCGTCCGTACCAAACGTCGTCTCCGGTACTATGGTACCTCCGTCCGGTTTCAGCGTTGTTATGGATGTGACGCGATACATCCTCTAGAGGGCACTCACTGCCATGTCGCAAATTACCAGCATTGACAATCGCAAACATGGCGTCGGTAGAGATGATTTTGCTTTGTCTCATCAGAAATAGACAAAAAGGCGTAAAAGGTGTTCGCGGCGGTGGCATGCGAGACCTTTAAATGAAAATCGGCGCATCAACGGCGAGTTTTTTTCCTTAGTTTTGCCAATGAGAGAGTTGGATGGCGAAAGGCATTTTCAGTACTTTAGGATGTCCGCCGCACGATTTGATGAATTGCTTATTATATTATATTAATTATATGTAACCGGAGGGTAACCTCTGCGTTGTGTAGTAGTAGTTGTCGTTAAGTGAACCACAATGCTCCAGTTTCTCTCGCTTTATTCCTCTCCTGACAGAGATGACAATGAAACAATAAACAATATCAGACATCACCCGAGCCCCTCTCCCACAGTGCACGAGGACAAGAGCGAGAGCTCGAGCCGTTAGGCTAGCTAGCTTAGCTCAAATTTAAAACGCGGAACATACCTGACAGAGAT
>JAOPHQ010006126.1:0-15000 GCA_030340625.1 Merluccius polli
TATTTTTTTATTTTTTTAGTACTTTTACATCGATCTTTTTATTCACATCTCCAGAATGGACATAACACACATTGACCTTTTTTCTTTTTTTCTTGTTTTTTTTTTTGTTGGTTGCTCTGGTGTGTGAGGCGTGTGTTGCACCATAAAACACGTAAGTTTCTCCCTTCACTTTTCAAGACTTGTTTATAAAGATGGCATACTCGTCGACGCAATGCATATAAGCTGTAAATTATGGCATTTTAAAGTAATTTATTTTATAGGGGGAAATGGGGTGGTTAGATTATGAGGACCAAACACTTTTTCTTGCTGCCTTGTATTGTCCTAATTCTGATATAGAAATAGAGCGGGAACCTGTATACTGTTATCCTAGTCATGTTTGTGTCTCATTTGTTTAAAAAAAAACTTTCTTGAAGGCATTTCATTTTGTTTGTTTAATAAAGTGCCATCGAATCTATTCTAATTGGACTGATTTATTAGTTTAATTGTTATACAAACACATGGCGTGGAAACGGCTTTCCACACTCCGTTTAAAAAAAATATATTTTTTAAAGAAAACTACAATTAGACATACAATGGGACCTTCACAATTTGGACTGCAGGCCTAAATGTCGAACATTTAAAAAATGTAAATAGGGCTATCTTATCTTTCCTAACACAGTCAAGGTAGTTTATTAACCAATTCATCACGGGGTTAAAGTTCAACAGGCCCATACGGCTAAATCATATTACGTTACATTTTTCGGACGAGGTTGCGGGCGAATGACATCACAGAAACGACAGATTTATTTGATCACATTATATATAGGGCTATTTATATCTATATAGGCCTATATATGAAGGGGGGGAAAAAACGTTACAAGTCAACGTATTTTACGGCGCGCCATTAAAAGGCATAGGCCTAGTAGCCTTCATGAGTCTATAAGGGGTCAATATCCCAGTCTATTGATTAATATTGAATATCAGTTCATAATCTGCCCCACGGCTATAGGCCTGAGCGAGGCCTGGTCCAGTCTCTCTGTAACACTTATTTCTGCAGGCTTATATGGACCTGTGTTGGGTTGCAGGTGGGCCTGCCCTGGTTGTGTTAAAAGCAGAAGTAACCCCATCCACCCACCGGTGGCAGGCTGTAGTGGTGAAGGTGGGGTCCATCATGTGTATTTACAAGCCGTATTTACCCCCCCCCCCCCCCCCCCTGCCAGATGTTTACTCATTGTAGTATTTCCTTGATGGCAACCAGGGAAATGGCCCCAACCGCAAAAGCGACTGCGCAGACATAACAGTAAATACATTATGAATTGCACTTTTTTTTTTAGCCTAAACGTATCGGATCAATTCGTCAAAAATATCTTCTTTTTCATTAACACTCAGAATTTTATTTTATTTTTTGCATTTTTTACCCATGACACTTTTTACACACAGTTGCTTTTTTTGCAGTTTTGTGTTACAGTCCTGAACAATCACGTTAATTGTGTGTGATGAAGGTTTTGTTTTTTTCCCCCCAAATGTCCTTCCTGGAAATGAAGTTTTTCTACTTTGCCCAAACAACCATATCTTAAATAACCTGATCTGGACTGACCTGAGGAGGATGAGGAGGCAGCGGACGCACGTCCATCCATAATGCTCCTCAAACCAACACATGGCCAAACGGGTCGTTTATACAGGCTACATTTTGAAGATAAGGCAAAATGGCAACGCCAAACGGGATTCAAATCAATGTGAATATTGCGCTTTTTTTGTGGCCGTAAATCCACCAAACGTTTAATTGGGCAATGACGAATCAAACAATTATATTGTGTCTCGTAGACATGCAGCAGCCCATTCCAACTATCGTATCTATTTATATCTATCTAACAGGTTTTTTCTCGTCACGGTATTACAATATCAATAGCCACTTAATGTGAACATAATTCCGTAATTTAGGCCTGCAATTGTTCCCTAATCCCTTTCAATTAAAACACAAATGATTAGGCCTATTGGGAATTGTTGAGGCTCAAATGAGGGAGCCAGATCGGAAAGGATTAGGCCTATATTAATTTATATATATATATATATATATATATATATATATATATATATATATATATATATGACCTATATATATATTTCAGAGGAGCGATAAGTAAGCCACGTAAAGGACAGGCGGCGAGAGAGAGACAGGGAGGTCAATGAGTTGCTGTCAGCAGCCCTCTCTATGGGTTAGATATGGAGAAAGCAGGAGCAGTAAACCCCCCCCCCCCCCCCCCCCCCCCCCCATGGAGAGCAGGCGGCAGGTCGGCCATATAAAGGTACAGCCGCCGTCCTGCAGTAAGACCGAGGTGGGAGAGACTGAGGCCTGCAGGGGAGACGCACTGTTTGCTAAGATAGTGTGTTTTCTTGGTGGACATTGAGCAGCTCTCTCTCTGTCAGAGGGAAAGTAGGATTGGAAAGGTGAACCGAACCACACATGGACACTGGGTTTCTATTGAGCAGGCCTCGTCTATAGGCCCATCAGTAGCATCCTATTGACGGGATACAGACCTAATGGGACAATTAGTTACAATATGTTTTCTTTGGTTTTTTAAAATATATTTTAGGCTATATTGGCATCATGCAGGTTTTTTTAGGCCTATATACATTTGCTGAAGAATTAACTCTTTAGACCTACTAATAAAACGCAGTAAAAAGTCTGTGAGCAGGTGTGCGTCACCTCAGACCACGTCCAACCATACCGTGACGTCACACTGCCAGGCCAACGTAAAGGCCTTGACCCGGAGAAAACAAATTTAAATTAAAATAATAACAAAAACTAAAAAAAGATATCCACCACCTGTTGCATTTAAATAATATAAAATACTATTTAGGATTTTGATTGTATTTAGGTCTATAATGTGCCCGTCAGTGCCTTTTATTTGCGCAATTGAAAACAAGAAAATCCACCTCGCCTACTTATCTGACAAATAATTACATTTTGCACCGTCCACTTATCGCGATAATTGTGCCTTTTACGTTAATTAGGCCCTAAGTAAAGTTAAAATCATTGCAATTGTGTAATGAGGGTAACCTAGGCCTAAATAAAGCCGCCCAATCAGGAATAAAAAAAGACCTTTAGAAAAAACAATAAAATAAAATAAATAAATTAAAAAAAATAATAAGGCTAAGCCTACTGCTGTCTGCTTTCTTTCCCTTAGGGGTATATCAATGTTGAAGATATACTCGCTAGGTGACGTCTTGACTTGGGGCCATTTATGAAGTCCATTGAACTATAGGTCCTAATTGAACAGGTTACACAAAACACACATTTCGTTATTATGTATAATAGGCCTATCCATGGAAGCCTTAAGCATGTTCATCCTCTCCTATCCGGGCCTATAAAAGCATAATCTAATGAACATGCAATTAGGCAACGCGTTGGTCTCCTTAAATTAAGAAAATAATATTTATTTAACCGATTAAATAGAGCATTTAGTAAATGTGATTTAGAAAACGAACATCAATTAGGCCTCAGATCAAATAATTATTGAATTGTATTGAATTGTTCTTTCTAATTTAATTTAAAAAGTTGTGCCCACTGATTATCGGCGCATTAACATCTGAGTTATCGAATAATGGTGTTTAAATGAGCCTAATACGTCTGCATATGTTTCTTTAATGTTTATTGGTGTGACGTTTATAACGGACGGACGTCGTTGCTTTTATGTAATATACCAACCCTATACCAGCAAGATATTAGGCCTACATGTTACCTGATGGGCACAAAATAATAACAAATAATAAAAAAATAGACACCCCTATAATGTTTAGGCCTAGCCTACGTGAGTTGTATCAGGTATTTATGTGACCATTATTATCTTTCTGCAAAAATAGGACAAAAAAATACTATCTCCACATCTACACAAGCGTTTTGTTCAGGGAGACCAACATGTTAAACAACTGGCACCTCAAGTAACAACGAACAACTAAATATCTTATATATCCTTTATATATACTGCACTATATCCTTTATATATACTCCACTATATCCTTTATACTCCACTATATCCTTTATATACGCTATATCCTTTATATATACTCCAGTATATCCTTTATATACACTATATCCTTTATATATACTCCACTATATCCTTTATATATACTCCACTATATCCTTTATATATACTCCACTATATCCTTTATATATACTGCACTATATCCTTTAAATACTCCACTATATCCTTTATATATACTGCACTATATCCTGTATATATATACTGCACTATATCCTTTATATATACTGCACTATATCCTTTATATACACTATATCCTTTATATATACTGCACTATATCCTTTATATACTCCACTATATCCTTTATATACTCCACTATATCCTTTATATATACTTCACTATATCCTTTATATACACTATATCCTATATATATACTTCACTATATCCTGTATATACACTATATCCTTTATATATACTCCACTATATCCTTTATATATACTCCACTATATCCTTTATATATACTGCACTATATCCTTTATATATACTCCACTATATCCTTTATATATACTCCACTATATCCTTTATATATACTCCACTATATCCTTTATATATACTCCACTATATCCTTTAAATATACTGCACTATATCCTTTATATATACTGCACTATATCCTTTATATATACTCCACTATATCCTTTATATATACTACACTATATCCTTTATATATACTGCACTATATCCTTTATATATACTCCACTATATCCTTTATATATACTCCACTATATCCTTTATATATACTCCACTATATCCTTTATATATACTACACTATATCCTTTATATATACTGCACTATATCCTTTATATATACTCCACTATATCCTTTATATATACTCCACTATATCCTTTATATATACTCCACTATATCCTTTATATATACTGCACTATATCCTTTATATATACTCCACTATATCCTTTATATATACTACACTATATCCTTTATATATACTGCACTATATCCTTTATATATACTCCACTATATCCTTTATATATACTCCACTATATCCTTTATATATACTCCACTATATCCTTTATATATACTGCACTATATCCTTTATATATACTCCACTTAGTGACAGATAGGCAAATCATATCCACGCAGCAGGAGCCGAGGGGCATAACGAAAGTCTGCAGCCAATGCAGCTCCTTGCACCTGTGTGTGTGTGTGTGTGTGTGTGTGTGTGTGTGTGTGTGTGTGTGTGTGTGTGTGTGTGTGTGTGTGTGTGTGTGTGTGTGTGTGTGTGTATATATGTGTGTGTGTGTGTGTGTGTGTGTGTGTGTGTGTGTGTGTGTGTGTGTGTGTGTGTGTGTGAGCGCATGCATGCGCGCGTGCGTAAAGCTACGGACGCGCGGGCACGGTGGAAACGTGTTTTTCTCGCAGTCAGTTCCAGGGCCGACCTCAAAGCACCATCTGTTTCCAATTTCTGGGTCCACACAGACGCTGCGCTGTCTGTGACGGTCTGAGAGCGGGTTTGCATAGGTGTTGTCTTTGCAGGAAAAACCGTTTCTGCACAGATCCCCCCCCCTCCTACTATTCTGAATGTCAAACTCTTTCACCAAAGGGGTGATTATAATGCACAGTGTGTGTGTGTGTGTGTGTGTGTGTGTGTGTGTGTGTGTGTGTGTGTGTGTGTGTGTGTGTGTGTGTGTGTGTGTGTGTGTGTGTGTGTGTGCGCGCGCCCACGGCCAAACCATTCGCGAATGTTATTATTCTTGCATATAGGCCCTAATGCAATATCATGCAGATTTAATGCCCGCAACTCCGCTGTAGATTACAGGCCTATTAGGCCTAAAACCTATTTTATGTTCTTCGTTTGGGTACGTTTAGAAAAAATAATAATACTAAATAAAAAAATAAAAAATCAGATCTTCTCTGCAACATCCTAAAAGGCTGTTCAATCATGGGTGCGTCCGCGCGTCCGCGCGCTTTTTCTTTTGTTTCAATGTGTGTTTGTTTGTTTGATTTCGCGATTGCAAACGCTTTAGGTTTGATCTGGGTAGGCCTCACAGAGCCGGTCCAGGGAGGGACTCTCGGGGGTCCAGGGAGGGACTCTCGGGGTCCAGGGGAGGGAATCTCTCGGGGTCCCAGGGAGGGACTCTCTCGGGGTCCAGGGGAGGGACTCTCGGGGGTCCAGGGGAGGGAATCTCGGGGGTCCAGGGGAGGGACTCTCGGGGGTCCAGAGGAGGGACTCTCGGGGTCCAGGGGAGGGAGGGACTCGGGACCCGCGGAAAAGCATTTCCTGTGGAGAAAAAAAGAGGGTATGTGTGCTGGAGGAAAACCCTGGAAAGCTGAGCATGCAACAGGAGGGAAATGACAGGGGGGGGGGGGGGGCTGCTGAGGGGGGGGGGGGGGGGGGGCTGCTCAGTCGACCTCTGCGCAACCTGGGAGCCCTGGCACAGAGCCATGCACAGATTGACTCAAAACTGCATTATGCTGCACGACTCCTGTTATCTATCATACTTACTATTTGTATTGTTATTCTTCCCACATTTCCCTACTGGACTCCTCCTTAATACTCCATGCTAGGACAATGAATCAAAACCCTTATATGCTACCTTACTGTCCAAACATTTATGGAATGACAAAAAACCCAAAGAAATTACTTTACTAACTTTTAAAACTTACTCCCACAAATACACACACACACACACACACACACACACACACACACACGTGGGATGTGTCTCTGTGCTCTGCAATTGCTAAGTGTACAAAATGTATAAACTGTCACTTCTCCCACAGTATTAGACCCCAGACATCTATTCTACATTATATTGTTGAGCTCCCCACAGTGGCTGCTCATCTCACCTTTCTACGTAATGATGTGAATACGTTTCACAGTAGATTACTTTAAATGTTCTCCACATACACACACATTGAAATCTAAATATAATTCTAGAACTAAACGGCTGTTTAAAAAATTACCCCATTTTCTGACTGTTAATATCCCCAATACTCAACTCTCCTTCACACTTCAGAGGACAATCATTCAAACTTAACTTCCTTACTATCCACACTTCTATACAATGACTCCAAACCTACTTTTAAATGATTTTACTTTTAAAACAAGAACACCCTACAACCACCCAGAACACCATAGCAACCAACTAGAACACCCAACCAACCACCTAGATAACCATAGCAACCACATAGAACACGCTAGCAACCACCCAGACCACCATAGCAACCACCTAGAACACCATAGGAACCACCTAGAACAACCTAGCAACCACACAGATCACCATAGCAACCACATAGAACACACTAGCAACCACCCAGACCACCATAGCAACCACCTAGAACACCATAGGAACCACCTAGAACAACCTAGCAACCACACAGATCACCACAGCAACCACCTGAAACACCATATAAACCATCTAGAACACCCTAGCAACCACCCAGAACACCATACAAAAACATACCATAGAAAGCACCTAGAATACCATAGTAAATCAACAAGAACACCCTAGCAACCATCCGGACCGCTAGCAAGTGGGCAAAACCTAGCAACTGTCCAAAACACCCAAGAAGCAACACATAACACCCAAGCAGCCACCATACATTTACAGCACTGATTCACTTCACTATACTGATCATTTCCAATATACCAGGTACTAAAAACTTTATTCTGCATACCACAATTTCTTCTGAAATTGTACCTTTTCTAGTTATTTGTAATATTTTACGCCATTAAAAAAGGAATACACAGTGCTGTGCAGGTCATTGTTTTTGAGCAAATATTAGGCTAATGAATAAAGAATAAAGAATAAGCTACGTATACGTAGCTACGTATTCGTAGCCTATGGCATGGATTTTACTTGTAACACCATTGGTAGGGCTATATAGGCCTATTTTACTGATGGGATTTATACAGGAAATTTGAAGTGGAACGAAACAATGAGTATGAGACAACATGTAAAGATCAATATTTAATAGAAAAAGGAATTGCATGCATTTAAATATCTTTGATTTTCAAAATAATACATCTTCATGGACATAAGTTCTTCTTTAGTATACCTGACATTAGGCTTCCACTCTTCACTCACGCTCTTAAAATGGATTTTGACTTCACATGAAATGTTTATAAAGAATAAAATAATAAATACAAGTCAAAATCAAGTATCCCCATCAAGAATGACACCCTATTACCATAATTATCAAAATAAAAGTAATTTTTTCTCATAAATTTACTAATATAAAAAAGGACAGACATGCATCAAAGGCATCACGTGGTTATCCACTTACCAACAAAAATCACAAAGAACTAGACTGATTTAAAAAAAAAGTAAAGTGACAAATATTCAGAGTGAAACCCTTCCACGATTGCAACAGTAGCCACTGGAGTGTATGATAGCTGCTATATTGAACAGACATATTTGGGACTCAAGCGTTCGGATTCTTCTTCATGAGTTCCACATCGGCGAACACCATCTCCTTCACCAGCTCCTGTGGAGGGGGTAGGGGATCCAGAATATTTCAGATTTTAACAAACACAGACCATTAATGTATGTTTCCAAATTAAATGTTCGGGCAATGCCTTAACATTTAATGTAGTGTTCGATATTGGTGGCAATATCTATACCCTCCTTTCACACACAAAAGGAAGGCTAAAAACACGTTTCATGATCGACTTTTTTCCACCTACTCTTAATAATATGATGCACATATAGTCCTTGATCTGCGTTTGTTTTGCATTTCCATTGTTCGTTTCCATAAAATGTGCATGTTTTTGTATGTAGATCAGCCTTTTAACAGGAAGTGTTTCACATACCTGAGCCAGTAAGCGGCGTTCCTATTGGCCAACCCTTCGTAGCTGCTCTTGTTCTCATACTCAGTCTCAAATAAATATGGTTTGGCAAAGTACCTTTCCTCTTCGTATTCAAAATCCCTTCCAGAGTCTGGTTCTGTCATGTTCAGTGTTAGTCCGTGATTGTGATTGTGTTGTTGTGCCAAGGAGTTGGTTAAACTGTTTACTACAAACACCAGCCTGCTGCTGTGAAGCTATGGGGGTGTGACCAATGGGAACGTGGCTTACTGGCGTGTGTACGTGCAAAATATTTCCTGTTAAAAGGCTGATCTACTTGTGCACAAAAATAAGAATTTTATGAAAACAATACAATGGAAATACAAAACAAAACGATGCAGACCGCTGAGGATCAAACGTGGTCAAACTACATGAAGGAACACAACATTTGATTTTAGGCATAATATGCAAAATGGCTGAAATACTGCTTTAACTAGATTTACGTCATCACTTCACCTTGCACCACACATGCAGAAGAATGCATGCACACGTGCACACTCAATATTAAACCTTTTTATATAAATTGTTGTTCCATGTGGATTGCAAAAACAGATACCGACCTCAAAGGTGACTTTGGGCTTCCAGCCCAGATGCTGTAGGGCCTTGGTGCTGTCTCCATGCAGGTAGTCCTACGCACAGAGAGAGAGAGAGAGAGAAAAACACTGATCAGTCATGTTGAACGGCCACTAGAGAAGAAGAGAAAGTGTTTAATACACCTCTATTTGCCAACCAGCGGTCCTGCCTGACCCGCACACACACACGCACACGCACACACACACACACACACACACACACACACACACACACAGGAGCTGCTACGCATTCATAAACTACGGTCAACTCTGTGTTTGCATGGTAACACGCTCTACCGGGTGACGCGCGGCAAGGAAGGACAAGCGTCTCACAAAAAAGCAGAAAATGTGTGCACTCATGAACACACAACCACCACCACCACCACTACCACCTTCTTGTCTACCATCATGCAATCCAGACAGCCCCGCCCCCCTCCCCCCCCCCACCCCACACACACACACACGCCCCAAGCCTAATTTTCCCTGTTTGTCGTTTTGCACCGGGTTCAAGATCCAGCGAAATCCAGCCTGAGACCACCGAAGTGAGGCCGCTTCAGGAGCGGGGAAAAAAAAGCGAAAGAAAAACAGCCCTCTGTGTTGCTATGCTGCCTTTATTTTTCTGCTCTCCGTTTCTTCTTATTCTCCCCTGTGTGTGTGTCTTTAAATAGTTTTATGGTGTACTTTTTTTGACACTACATTCATGTTGCCAACCAAACACAACACGCTTGGGATTAAAACATGCCATCATGTGCAAGTCAAGCTACATCCTGAATTAGGGAATCGTTAATCCACAACAGAATTGTTCCTTGCGATGAAAAACAATATAAAACAGATGACAATAAATAAATGATCTGGAAATCTCTTCTACTCTGGTAAGTCAAGCTAGGCCAGCGGGACAGCCAGGCTGTGTGGCTTTACTCCACTAGCTTTTCTGTGTGGAGGCTGAATGATTACATTAAAATTAGGGCTGCAACTAACGATAATTTTCATGGTCAATTAATCCAACGATGATTTTGCAGTGTAATCGATTAATCATTTCTTCTAGAAAATGTCATAAATAATAGTAATAATAGCATGCAAGTTACCAGAGTCCAAAGAGATGTCTTACATTTGCTTGCTTTATCTGAAAAGCAGCCAAGCATTCATTTAATAATGACTCTTGAACCAAATACTTGAAATACTGAGGCATTAAGCAGCAAATGTTTGGTATTTGCAGTTGATAAATAACTTAAACGATGAATAGATTATCAAAATTAGATTTGATTAACTTTCTGTCGATCGACTAATTGATTCACTGTTGCAGCCCAAATACAATAGAGGGCCGTACTGCGTGACACCGGACCTGTTGGAGACGGCTGGTCTGGTGGCTACAGAGGAGCGCTCATGCCAGTGTGTCTCAGCACCATCTCACCCTCTACCACAGAGCAGCAGCGGTGGAAGAAGTACTCGGATCTTTCACCTGACTGTAGAAAGTGTTACAAGTAAAATTCCGGCATTGAAAATGCTACTTAAGTAAAATCACAAAAGTATTAGCATCAAAATATACTTAAAGTACCAAAAGCAAAAGTACTCATTATGCAGAATGGCCCATTTCAGAATAATATATATTATTATGTGGATTATATTTATTGATGCATTAATGTGTTCATGGCTATAATTAATGTTGCAGCTTGTCAGGTGCTGCTGGGTAGCTTGTGAATTTCCTCCTGGGGACCAATAAAGTCTTTAGCCGATCTATGCAGAATCAAAGAGAAACATTTGACTCAGTAGCAGGTAAGTAGATTGTAATACACTTTTAAAACATTCACAAGCTCTATGCATACTTCTTTATCCTCACGCTTGCCAGACAAATGGGCTGTAGAAAATTACTCATCATTCATATTTGGATTTAATGCAGGTAATTAGTTTATAAGTGGAAACATTTTTCAACGGGTTACCTATTGCTGTGTATGCAATTCATCACTCGGCTGAACATAATGTTCGCAATGTTATTACATGACATAATCCCCTTGTTCCATAATTATATTAATTATGTTTTGTAATGCAGGACGTTGCACAGCCTGCCTTACAGGAACTTCCATTGTACTTTAAGGTGCACGTTAAAATTCCCAGCTGCTCAGCCGCAATAAACGCTGATTAAAAAATGAATTTGCAATAAGGATATACTGCTGGCCCTCAGGTAAAGCCCCTGTGAAGACTGTATATTTCTTTTCCACCGCTTTTCCACAACTTAATGAGAAAGAATTGGCACAGGTTTCAATCTTTCAATCTGTTTCCATCGCACTGAGCTGAGTTTGAGTTCTTCAAACCTAATCTGGTCCCGGTCAAAATAATGAAAACAGTTTGATACAAATTGTAGATATGTGGTCTAATGTGAAGCCCAGGTGACGGACGCTGATTGGTAACCACAAGACTAAGTGGCATGTTTACACAATCACTTACAATGAAGTAAGTGAGTACAACGAGTTCATATCTAAAAGTAGCATCCATAAATAAACCAACGCAATTGATCTAAAAAATGCTCGTTCTATTTCCTTGTAATTTTTTCCAACCACCAGATTGTGACGTGAATGCAGTCACGCGGCAACATGCCACAGTGCCCTCATGGCAACCTACGTCGAGTCACCAAGCGAACCTGCATCAAGGTGCGTATTTGTGACATTATGTGAGAGTGGCACAAGTACACACACACACACAAACATACACGCACGCACGCGCACACACACACACACACACACACACACACACACACACGCACACAAACGCACACAAACGGACACACACAGAGGAGTGGCTTGAGTGTGCTCTGGCAAACTCAACCGAACCCAAACAGTGCATGTAGCGAATAATTCAACGAGAACCACTTGCAGATGGGGACACAAAATAATCTTCATGTGGATCCGATTTGGAACCAAACCCAACGTTGTGGTATATCCTGTTTAAAGGAGCACTCTGGCCATGTCTGAGAATATGCAGCCGTGATAAAAAACAATAACTGGTACAAGAGAGCTGAAAATTAGCCATGACAAAACGTCTGCCCGAACACCCGGAGGCCTGATGCATGTTCTATATTACATTAAACATAATGGATTACACGACACTGACACGCATCGTGTCTGCATACATGTTTACAGAGTTGCATTATGCGACGCAATGGCTGTACAATTAAACCGTGCGGTTTGGTTTCATTTGATGGCGACGATTTGATGAAAACGTGCATAATAATGTAATATTAAAATGAAATCTTATCGTGGCTGACGGGTTTTTTGGGGGGCTTTGGAAGAAAACGCCATAGACGTTTTGTTTTCGAGAAAAAAAAAGTTATCGCGGCCATAGCATGACATCACTCACCTCATGGCACGACCTAATCCTAACACCTGTTGCTATTGAGTATGAATCATCGTCATCATCGTCGTCACTCACTACCACCCTCACTCTTTCCTAATCACAGTCGCAGTGCGCTACGGCGCGAGCCACGTAGCCGTCGCTGTAGTTACAATGTCCAAAGCGACGAGTGGAAACTTCCACGTCCCTTCCCTCTCAGTATTCAATAGTACGGAGTATGGTTTGATATGAACGGTAAAAAGGTTCGACTCCCAAAACTAATGAAATTGTCTTGCTGTGTCAAAGAAACATCCAAGTCCCACATAACCGGACAACTGCCCTGTTTTTTTAACCAGGGAACGAACCCCCCCCACCCCCCCCGCCACAAGACAAAATATATAAAAAAGAGACACATGAAGTGTGAGAGATCATGCTCCATAAAGCGTACCGGCAGTTAAAGGCACTCAAAGAAGGCATTTGACGCTAAGGAATTCTGCTATCACTGCAAGGCCTGTCAATAAATCAGAGAATACACTGGGGGCCAGCCCTCTTTAACACAGACATAAACATGCACACGCACATGCGCCTTTCACACACACACACACACACACACACACGCACACAGACACACGCACGCACACGCACACACACACACACTCACACACACACACAGTCTAATATCTGGACTCAAAGAAAACATCTTCCCGTCACTACTACTTTTTTTTTATAGGGAACATGCTGACTTATGGGAAGTAGATCAAACACTCTCATGGAGACAGTCCCATATCTCTCGCTCTCGCTCTCCCTCTCTCTATCTCTCTCTCTCACTCACTTGGGGGGCAGTCTGTGATGTGGTTTTTGGACCAGGCCAGTAGCTGCAGTTTCTGGTGTTTGTACAGTAGTGGACTTGGGGCTCGTGCACACACACACACACACAGACACACACACACACACACGCACACACACGCACACGCACGCACACGCACACGCACACACACGCACACACACACGCGCACACACACACACACAGCCAGATAAGGCAGCACCCGAACCCACGCTCCCTCTTACCCCACACACTCACTCTGTCCATCCCAGGCCCAGATGTTCAACAACCATGACCCCACCTTTGACCTTTTGTTGCGGTCATGTGTCACGTCTCGGGGGTCAAGTCTCCCCGGACGTGAGAGGGCTTTAATACGTATACGTAGGATATAGTTCAGCGTATAAAAGGCGGAGGAAGAGGAGTTCCTATACCTTTCCCTCTCTGGCCTTTACACGCCTCCATCTCTTTTAAAGAAGGAAAAGGAGATAAAAGCTTGACTGGGGACACTAGGAACAGGTGTGGGCGCTGGTGTGTGTGTGTGTGCGTGTGTGGGTGCGCAGGTGGAGATCAGAAGCCTCTGTATTCAGACCCAGAGTCACAAATCTGTCACTGGTGTCTCTCCCCAGCTCGCCTCCGACGCCTTGAAGAAACCAAGATGGCAGCTGCAGAGAGAGAGAGAGGGGGGGGGGGGGGGGGGGGGGGGGTCGTCTATCGGGGGCAGAAAAACAAAGAGAGGATATGTGTGTGTGTGTGTGTGTGTGTTCAAACTGTTTTTGAGTTTATTTCTGTGCATTCTTGTACTTCATGAGAGCAATCACACTACGAGAGGGCTGTTGGTCACGGAAGGACGGACACCGAGAGACAGAGAGACAGAGAGAGAGACAGAGACAGAGACAGACAGAGACACAGAGAGACAGACAGAGAGAGACACAGAGAGAGAGACAGAGAGAGAGAGGGGGGGGGGGTTAAAGCACAGCAGCATGGGTGAGTTATATCTCAGGTTTCCTTCCCCGATGCCCCATGCAGCTTCTGCTGCACACAATGTGTTAAGTGACCTCTAAGCGGTGGCCCTGTCACGCTGACAGGCATGTATGCGCACACACACACACACACACACACGCACACACGCACACACACATACACAGAAGCACACACACACACACACGCACGTGTTTGGTCGTGGACTGTGTGTGGGGAGTGTAAACGTCTCGCCGCAAAAGACAACAGGAGCACAACACTAAAGTCCAGAAATAAGAGATGAATTTTTCGTAAACAAAACACCAAAAAATGAATGAAAAGAGAGACGGCCCCTGACGGTGTGCGTGTGTATGTGCGTGTGTATGTGTGTGTGTGTGTGTGTCCCCCCCCCTCTCCCTTAGCGCCTGTTAGCGGCCAGGCCGGTCCTGTGATGATTGCTCTGCATCAGCGCTCATTAAAATTCCTGGGGGAAGCTGT
>JAOPHQ010006126.1:20000-45000 GCA_030340625.1 Merluccius polli
CAGCTACGGCTACATCTAGCTACAGCCACACCGAACTACGGCTACAGCTTCACCCAGCTACGGCTACAGCTACGGCTACACCTACACCCAGCTATGGCCACAGCTACACCCGGCTACGGCTACAGCTAGACCCAGCTACGGCTACAGCTACACCCAGCTACGGCTACAGCTACACCCAGCTATGGCTACATCTAGCTACAGCTAGACCCAGCTATGGCTACAGCTACACCCAGCTATGGCTACATCTAGCTACAGCTACACCCAGCTACGGCTACAGCTACGGCCACATCTACGGCTACAGCTACGGCCACAGCTACACCCAGCTACGGCCGCGGCTACACCCAGCTACGGCTACAGCTAGACCCAGCTACGGCTACAGCTACATCTAGCTACAGCCACACCGAACTACGGCTACAGCTTCACCCAGCCACGGCTACAGCTACGGCTACACCTACACCCAGCTACGGCCACAGCTACGGCCACGGCTACACCCGTAGGCTACGGCTACGGCTACGGCTCCAGCGAGCTGTTTACAGTGCAACGCTGCTGAGTGAGTCGGAGGGCGAGAGTGGACTCAGATGTGGTTCACACATTCCACTCCAGACTCAGATTACACTGCAGGAAACACCAGCCCCACCAGCCAGGGGGACACACCGCCTTGCCGTGCGCTTTCCCCAAACAAACCGCCTGCGCTGGCCACGGACGACACACACACACACACACACACACACACACACAATGCTGGGAAGGGGGCATGTAATTAGGGCCGGGCGATATGGAAACATTTATTATTACGATGATTATGTGTAATTTTACACGATATCGATAGATATCATGCTTACGAATTCAAAACGCCACTTTAAACAGTCTGACTGAGGGTCATTACGATGAAGTATATGGAAATGTAAAGTACGGTATCGGACTAAAACTAGTTAACTAAACTATCTTCTCATCATAATTAATTTATACTATAAAACTGGGCGTCACGATAAGACGATATCTTCATTTCATGACGATACAATACCATTCAAAGACAATAAACGATAATACTGAATTATTGCCCAGCCCTACGTGTAATACACATTGACGCACGCACACACACACACACACACACACACACACACACACACACACACACACACACACACACACACACACACACACACACACACACACACACACACACACACACACACGTAAAACTATGCACACAAGCACACTCACACCCTCTTAAGACTGCACACTCGCACACATGCACTAACATCGACGCACATCAACGCGCGCACAGTAGAATATCACCGCATCAATCTGTCACTTTTTGGCTCACGCGATTTTTTTGTACGCACATGTATACAAATCTCAGACGTGCTCTGCGGGGCCGCCACATCTCTCACTTTCCTCTTCTCCTTTCCTTCCTTCCTTCCTTCCCTTCCTGTCATTCTAAAAGCTCTTAACTCTTGGTCTCCAACACCTCTCTCCCTCTCCCTCTCCCCTCTCTCCCTCTCCATTATCCCCCTCCCCTCACTCCCTCTCTTTCTCTCTTTCTCTCTCTCTCTCTCCTCTTTCTCACTCTCTACCACTTAGAATGAAGACGGAGACACTAGAAGAGTGTGACATCATCTCAAGTGGACCATATTAATCAGTTGGCCCGACAGACTGAGGAAAAGCACAGTCTCCTGCCAGGAAGAATGTAAAAAAGAAACTGCAACACAAAAAAAAAAAGGACTTCACTTGTGATTTGACTCGATATTAGCGTGTCCATTATTGTAGGAGGCTAGGGCCCACACAGGGCTACCTCACTCCAGGGAGTCGTTAATAATTCCGATGACAGATAGCTAGTAAAGCACAACCGGCCACATGTTGAATATAAATGGAGCCACATTTGCGCTGTCCTCTCTACTCTACTTCACACCGCTCTATGCACGGCTTTCTACAATATGATCTCCCTTACACTGCTCTCTATTCTACACTAATTCACACTCTTCCATACACGGCTTTCTACTATATGATCTCCCTTACACTGCTCTCTATTCCAGTGTTTCTCATGGGGGTCCGCGTACCCCTAGGGGTACTCTGAAGGATTGCAGGGGCTTTCCAAAAATGGGTCATTTTTGTTGTTTTACCATTCGTTTTGACTTTTTTTTAAAAATAACGCCACCTTAAATAACGATAGTTTTGAGAACCACTACTCTACTTCACACTGGTTTGTACACTGCTTCCTACTATATGATCTCTGTTACTCGACCCTACACTATTATACGCTAAAACTCTTACTCTATTCTACTCTGCTCTAGCGCTAATGTTTCCAGAGCCATGAACAGCTTCATCTCCCCCTCACCTTCCTCACATCTCCTGGGGGAGCCCGTGTGGATCTGACAGCCCAGCCCGTGCTAAGGAGCTCCTCCGACAACACGGACCGGACTAACCAGGTCCAGCTGGGTCTCGGGGGCAGAAGACATGCACAGCCCATCCGCCCACCCACCCACCCACCCGCCCCGCCCACCCCTTCCACCACCGCCACCCTACAGTGAGTGAGAAGGGCCCAGAGAGGAGAGGCCTGCGTCCGCCTTCCTCTCTGGCAGGTTGCTCTCGTCAGGCTCTGTGCAGATTAAGGCAGGCCGATAGCACAGGAATCCTGGCTGGTGTTTGTGGATGCTCCCCTCTCCATCTCCACTCACACCGCAAAAAAAAAAAAGTAAAAGAAAAAAAGAAAGAAAGAAAGAAAAAAATGGCGGTGAAGATGAGCAGATCCATCATCCTTGCCCACACTCGTGGACTGAGAGGGGCAAGAACAAAAAAACCACTTAACTCTCAAATATACAGGAGAGGGATGAGTGTTCAAACAGACTACTACTCTGGCTTCTGGACGCCTGCCCATAAGCCCGGAGCAGAAAAGACACACAGAGACACCATCTTGGCTCAGGTAGACCTTCCTCAATAACAGCCTCTTTTATTCCCTCTGTCACCCTCTCTGTCAAGAACCCCCCCCCCCCCCCCCACACACCGCCCCCGACTCACCCCCTACATCTCTACACCTCCATGTAATCCAACATCTCTCTCTCTCTCTCTCTCTCTCTCTCTCTCTCTCTCTCTCTCTCTCTCTCTCTCTCTCTCTCTCTCTCTCTCTCTCTCTCTCTCTCTCTCTCTCTCTCTCTCTCTCTCTCTCTCTCTCTCTCTCTCTCTCTCTCAGGGAGCAGTACCGGGTCAGTCTGTGGGTTGGACCGCTGAGAGGCCCAGGGTGGTTCCGCTCTGACGGTAGGAGGAAACTCTTTCAGGAAATACCAGACTGCCACACACACACACACACACACACACACACTTTTTTTCGCCTCGCGTACAATCTTCTGCACATAGTCAGAGCAAAAAAAAATCCCTCCTCCATTTTTCTGCTACTTTCTGTTCTGGTACCAGACAGGGCTGCTTAGTCCGGCAGGCACACAGACGCCCCAGTGTGATATAGTACAGTCTCCGCCAGCCAGGTGAAGCTGGACGCTCGACTTAAGTCTCTCTCTTACCCAATGGAGCTCTTATGGCAAGCAGCCAGGGCACTCTGGTTTTCATGGTATCAATTACATTGAGCTTTAACGATTTCGCCCAATTAAATGATACATCATCGTAAAAGCTGAGAGTCACGGATCACCGCCCCCCCCCCCACACACACATACACACACTCTCTCCCTTCCCTGCCACGGTTGATTAAGGCGCTGCCCAGGCTCAGGTGGTGCATTTACACACACGCAGTGAAATGAGGCACCTTTTTTAAGGGGACGTTGCCAGAAAAACAGAAAAAAAAGAAAGAAAAGAAGGTATTTACGAGGAAAAGTGTGTCATGCCAACGCTTCTCAGCCAGCGGGATTTAAATCTCCACAGGTTAGTCATGACATCACGCGCTACCGGCTGGTTTGCATCCTCTGTACCCACTCGGTTGCCGCGGCGATAGGCCGTAGCCGTGTCCTAGGCAGATAGGCGCTTGTTTATTTTTTATAACTTCTCTGAATTGCAATTGTGGCTTAGAAATAACAGCAACAGAGTTGGATTGTGTAGAGAATGAAAGCAGGCCGACGGAAGAACACATGATGTGGGCCTTTACGAAACAGCCTTTTAAGGTTTCGTCATGTAACAGGAGAACGAGGCTGGCTGCCTGCCATGAAGGCGGGTTGTGATGATATTGATATCTTCATTAAGTCCAAATACTTGTACGTGTATGCGACTGTTTGGTATATTGTTTGGTATGTTGTTAACATTCATGTTTGTGGTTATAATAACTATGGCTCGGAGGGATGGTGTGTATTTCACCCTTGGGGGAGGTGAAATCAGAGGGCATTGTCGCTTAACGTATCATAATGTGTCATATTTATTTAAAAAAATACAAATAAATCATATAACCTAAAACCTAAGAGAAAAACATTAAAAAAGAAGCAGATTCAGATCCCAGCCACAACCGTCCACTTCTGACACCCACATGTGTCTGTAGCCACGGCCTACAGGAAGTTCTTATCAGTGGTGTGGTGTGGCATGGCCGCCCCTCCCCACCTTCCTCCCTCAACAATAGAGATAGCAGGATCAAATTTCCACCACCGAAGGGCCAGAGGTCAATCCCATTTCTCAGCCCTCTCTCTGCCAGATCCTTTCCCAGGGGTTAAAGCCTCCTGCCATCCCAATTCATATCAATTCACGCGTAGCGAAGGGAGTGGTATCCGTCACGACGAGAAGAGGAGGGAGGAGGGGGGAGGGGGGGGGGGGGGGGGGGGGGGGGGGGGGGGGGGAGCGAGAAAAAAAAGCAGGCTGACAACTCGGTAGCCCTCAGGGACCACTCACACACCAGGTACCGGGGACATGTCTTTGGGAAGTGGTCAAAACAAAGCTGTTGTATTGTTGTGTTTTCATGTTCCTTCTGTAGGAGCGCCATGTCATTGACATGTAGGTGGTTACGGTAACAACAACAACAACAGCCTGTGTTTGGGTTCACCTTTTTATACGTTTTTCACCCCGTGTGTATATGTGTGTTTGTATGTGTGTGCGTGTGTGTCGGGGGACTTCATCAACGTTGCACAGGAAGTCAGGAACCTGACCTGGCTTCATCTGATAACCAAGCCCATGGAAATGTGAGCAATGAGATCACCAACAGTCGTCCAATCAGCAGGGAGGGGCAGGGCATTTATTCACTTATTCACTTCATTTATCACCATATTTAAGGATTTCAAACATTTTTTTAATTCTTTTTTTTAATGAAAACTGCTATATGGCCGAATGTATAAAAAGTTGTTTAATGACTTTGACATGCAACACCCAACAATAATACAAATAAAAACGGGATTCTGGCTGTGTTTAGACAGGCTCTCCGCATACAGTTTGTTTAGTGTATTATTCCATCCTCTGAATATTTTCTGACAGTCTGTAAGTTAAACTGTCAACATTTAGACAAAATGTACAACTTTTGTCAACCTATCTTTGAGTGTTTCCTGTCAATCTCAGTGGAGCAATGTTTCTTGAAGCCTTATGGGTGTCATTCCAAGGTGCTGAACCTCAGGTAGGCCAAACGCAAATGGCTTTTCAATGAACCGTCTTTGGAAAGGACACCCAATTCCTTTTTAAAACGATGCTAATATTTTATGCTTTTTGCGAGTGAAACTACCTATGGGCTGCTGCCAAACACCCAAACTGCGGCACTGATAGCCGGCTTCATCTGTCAGGTGTCATAAATTAGGCCAACAAAGCTCAACAAAGCGTGTTTGGCGTATAAATCGCAGTGCTCATAAAAGCCGCATGGTTCTTTATGTCTGTCTAGTGCTCAAACATTCACCTCCATGTATCAGTGTGGGGAAACTGCTGTCAAAGCACCCGGGGCCCGTCCCACCTAGCCATTCCTCTTAATCGCCTCGCTGCTAACTGCCGAGGAATCTGGGGAATCTCAGAACTTTGCGTGTTCCCTGACATCCAGCGTGACAGACTTTTATCTTTAAATTTGTAGACTAATGGCTGACCGCACGTACTTAATCATGCAAATGAAACTCAGATGTTCAGGCCTCAAACGACCGCCGCATTTGGAAGCAAGTAAAAAGGATGCTCCACATGCTTGTCACAGAAGTGTACGATGGTAATACTCGGCTGTCTCGAAAATCCCACCACCACCTCTCTTGTCTCTGGAGCTATGGTACAATTCCGGGAACTCCACCCTATGAAATGGGCCAGGACTGCTGCCTCAGCACTTTATCCACAGCCTTTTCTCCAAGCGGCTGCGGTTCAGCTGGAGGTCTATCTGCCTCAGCCCAGAGATGAAGCACCGAGTGCTAGTCAGCAGTCCTACTCAGCCCCCTGGCTTCCCCCTCTTGGCCTCTAACGCACACAGCACCACTGCCAGAGACATAGAGCAGTGTAATAATGATTGCTCACTCCTGTCCCGACCCGAACGGACAGGGAAGCATTGTCCACAATCAGCATCCTAAAACTTAAACGGCGATTGATGTCTGAAGGTGAATACCTCTGAATGTACGCGTACCGCAATCAGAGACTACGTTTCCATTGAAGTGCACTTTGGAGGTCAGAGACTTGGCAGGTCAGAGTGTCTGATAGATTGCTTTGGGGAAGGCATTAAATGAAATCCGAGTCCATTAAGAACATGTTGTGGCAGTGGTTTGACTGAAGCCTGCAATGGCTTGAATAGGCTCACTGTCAGAAACCCGGAGAGGAAAGGGAGTTACACACTAATACCAGGAAACTCTAAAATGGCCGGCTTTATTAAGCGGCGGATATTACACAACAAACATGCGCCCTCTTTAAAAAAAAAAAAAAATCTGTTTTGGAGAAACTATGTCATAAGAAATGATGTTCACAGTGCCATTTCACATGTTCACAGAGGACATTTCATGTTCGTCATGTCATGATATATGGTCAACCCTGTTGACCATATATCATGAAATGACGATCGCAAACTCTCTTTTGACTAACTTTGACACACTTTTCCTGTTCTGTGCATGTGCTTTTAGTTTGTTCTTTATTTGTGTCTGTGTGCCATGTGAGCCAACCACCTTAGACTAAAGTGAATAGCAAAAAAGAACGGGTAGAAAAAAGATTCAATCATGTTCATCATGTGTGTGCATAATGATGGTGCTACAAGGTCCATGTAGGCAGATTTATGAGGTCTGTGAGACCAGCTTGGTGGTACAATTGAAATCCAACACCATGAGGGACTTTCCTAACCGCCTACTTGCTACTGTCAGCACTGCATTTTGTTCGCTGTATCTGTGTGCATCTACCCAAATGTATTAAGAAGATAAAAGCTGAAGCCTGATGAAGCCTCACCCACTTAAAGGTAACTGGGCATAGGTCTTTTGGTGGTACATTTTCTCACCCCTGTGGTCACTCAAACATGCTTTGTCAATTTTCCTCACATGGACCTAGTCACATTTGTTTACACCAATCCGGTAATCTAACCTGTTCAGGGACACATCCTAGCCAGCATGAGCTGGAGAAGCTAACCGGGAAGTCTCTTAAAGCTTGATCGTCTGTAGTTGACAAAATGTCCGCTGACCTGGATATATATATATATATATATATATATATATATATATATATATTAAGGCTGTCAAAGTTAACGCGTTATTAACGAGTTAACGCAACATGTTTTTAACGGCACTAATTTTTTTAACGCGCGATTAACGCTGTGACATTTGAACCTCGGGCCACTCGGGACACACGAGGTCGATGCCGCAAACAAACTACACAACACGTTCTCATCCCAACTCGTAATATACCGACGATTTGTCACGCCCCTAGACGTCTGATACTGACGCAAAAGGTACCCTCCCGCGTCTGTGTGAAACGATCTGGGGGTTCTCATAAACCCGTTCACGTTGGTAAGAGACGAGCAGAGTACAGCGTCCGCTCGCAGAGCAGAGTCTACAGCGTCCGCACTCTACTGTGAAACAGTTCACTCCAAAAAGGGTTAGGGTTAGGGTTATGGTTAGGGTTATGGTTATGGTTAGGGTTATGGTTATGGTTAGGGTTATTGGTTATGGTTAGCGTAATCTATCACCGTGACCGGGTTATTATTGGAGTGAATGGACGCTGTAGACTCTAGTCGTCTCTTACCACCGCGAACGGGTTTATGAGAACCCAGATCGTTTCACACAGACGCGGGAGGGTACCTTTTGCGTCAATGTCAGACGTCTAGGGGCGTGCGCGATCGTCACACACCCCGGTCCGACGACCGACGGGGGGGGGGGGGGGGCGATCGTAACACACCACCTCCGGTTAGGACAAATTACTTCTTTCTTTTTTTATGACAGTCCTGGCACAAAGATGTGCATATGCCCGATGGCCAGTACACGCCTGCCCGGCGCCCCCTCGCATGAAGCAAACCACGCTGGATAATTTAAAAGGGAAACAGCTGGACAACTCTACAAGCCGCAAACACTTTATTTATTTTAAATTATTATTTTCTTTAAGTTATTTTGTGCATCACCCTGTTTGTTTTGAATGTGATGCAAATTGCAATGCAATGCATTGAGGGGCATTCTTTTGTGTTAAATGGCTGCTTAAACAAAAATGAGGATGAATAGATCAAATGTGAAGTTCAACACACTACTGTGTTAGCTAACATTACTATGCAGTTTGCACGTTAGTTACTTGAACTGAGAGTATTTCTCATTGTAACAATAAATAAACATGCTTTTTTTGCATAAAGCAAGCATTTGTCTATTCTCATGTTGAAAAGAGTATTACCTCATAGATCATAGTTAATCGTGATTAATCATGATTAACTATGATCAATCATGTGATTAATCGAGTTAAATATTTTAATCGATTGACAGCCCTAATATATATATATATATATATATATATATATATATATATATATATTAGGGGTGTCACGATTCGATTCAATTTTTGATTTAAACAAATGATTAAAAGACAATCAAAATAAATAAAAATAAATTATATATATATACAGTATATATATATATATATATATATATATATATATATATATATATATATATATATATATATATATATATATACACGGTTTATCCTGCATAGAGAATTATGTGGTGGCCGCCTCCGTCAAATTTCGTGCCGTCTCACTTTTTAACAAGCGTTGCACTTGCAGTGGATTTCTGTCATTTGTATTTCGGCATTACGCCGATGTGGTGGTGCTATATCGTAATCAGTTTAATCACCGCTCTCTAGACCAATGTACATCATTTCCTCAACCGCACATCAGCTGGCCAGCGTTCCATGAGATAAATTAACCAGTTAACTCATAACGTATGGTCAAATATGCGGTCAACAAGACAGCACAAATTTGAGCTTACCAAGCATTTCTGTCTAGATATGTGCCGTATTTATTCATTTTGGGAAATCTCACATAGTCTATAAAGTAGTCTGGCTGACCGGACTCAGATGGGACTACGTTTAGAAAGCTTCCCATTGCCAGGTCGTTACTAAGATCGACTCCATTTACTGGAGTAATAAGGTAACGTCTGCATTCCATATGAATCTCATGTTAACTGATTGAGTTCCAGGCATTAGTCAGAGCCATATATTTCTCCGGTCATTTGGCGTTTGTTTCCAGGAACACAAAAAATAGTGCAAGCTAAAAGTTGTAATTTTGTAACCAGTCCTGAACTTGGCCAATGAAAAAGGCCATAATGGACGAGGAATTCTGAACTGTACAGAAATAAATAAAGTTAACATGACAGACATGCTTTCGCTGCTGAGCGAGTGCAACGTTACTGACAGAATACAATGAATTGAATCTCTGGATAAGGCTACTAGTTTGTACACCAGGGTGTCAACATCAGACGTGCCATTGCCACTTGATCATCCGAACTAGCAGGTTGACTCTCCCTGTCGTTAACAGTTGCCATAACAGCCACTGTGTTTTTCCTTTTTTTTCTCCATGGATCACTAGGGCCATTGTGTGTTGCGCTCCTCTGCCGAGAGGGCCGGTGACGTACATCACTGTTTTCCAGAGCGTCTTCAGAGGACTTTTGTTTATACACATCTCACTGCTGGAATGACAGAGATCTCAGGTATGGTTAAAAAGTAGGTGAATGAAAGGGCCGTCTAATTTCTACCCACATGCCCATGCTGATGTGACACTGGTGGTTGTGCAACGCCGGGGCGGGTCGTGTTGAGAGGGCTATTTTTAGACCCGATGAGAGCGACTGATGTGCCCTCACCTATACACCTATGAGACAGGTGAGACACTTGATCCGTGAAACAATCTGGAGAGCAGAGTAGTGGAGTGGTATGAAGTAAACAAGTGTTGGATGTGGGAATCTCTGCGTCCATTGTACTGAAGCAAAGGTAATTTACAGAAATGTGGTACATTTCATTAACAATCCATTTATTCCATTACAATCCATTAATCCATTACATTTTGGATATTTACTGGATAAATGAAAGCTGTAGCTAAACATGCATTCATATGTATAATCATACAGAACTAACGTGAACTTAAAACTAAGACTAGTGTGTGGTCTGCTGGCGGCGTGAATCAAAAGGCTGTATGTGGCACTGTGGATACACGGATGCATAATGGGTATGGGAGATAAGACCAGGGTTTATTTGTCTTTTGCAGATTGGAGTCTCCACTTTCTTTGCATGAGCAAAAAGATAAAGATTTGTCCAAATTGATAAACCAGCTCTTTTTTTACACATGAAAGAAACACAAAGACGGATGAGAAGAACAGCAATTACATCATTTGTAAAGATTGTAACACTGCGTGTTTTACATTTGGCAATCAGTTGTTATGCAATAGATACAGTCTTGCTCATGTGGTTCAGCCAAGAAGCACTATCCTAGCCTGGCATCACCAGACCAATTCGCAAATGGGTATTAGACTGGAACCTCTCAGATAATTTTTGAACGGGCGCAGAACAAAATGCCTCTGGACACAATTGGATAGACCTACAACCAATCAGAGCAACGAAACGTGTGACCTAAATTACAGACAGCAGATTCAACAAAGCCGCAGCCATCTTGGTCGTTCATGAAAATGCCTCAGTGGTGCTCCTCTGTACAGTCATTGTATCAAACCCGCCCCATATTAGATAAACGGTTGTGATTGGCCCGACCCGGGCCAGGTCGTCTGGAAATCTGTCTGAATGGGAGGGGGGCCACACGTATCTGCCAGGGCAAATAAAACATGAGCTTGCAGATGAATCTGGTTCCCAGGCTAGCACTATCCATATATAACCACTGCTTTCCACTGTTGTGACAGGTTCACTCAATCACTCCAAACTGGCACCATGGTGAGCTATCCAGCTGTCCATCCAAAAATACAACGGCTGAAAAAACACCACAATAGTGTCACAAGGGCGGACGACAAGGTTGTGGTTGTTTATCTCGGCGAGCCGGTTGGGTATCCCTACATTCAGGTATGACCAGGTGAGTGTAAGGGAAACCAGCTTACTACGTGCATACGGGATACCGGTGGCCTCACCCAAGAGGAACAGACGACACAGAGGGCAGAGTGAGGTGAGTCTGTAGATCAGGGACAGACTGATGGAATCACACAAACGAGGCCATGGACAGAGAATAAATAGAAACCATCGATTGAGAGACAACCGTTTTCGTTTAACGCCACCTCACTTTTCCTCCTCCTCTTTCACCTCCTCTACCTCCCGCATAGGTGGAAAAGCCACAGCGCTGTCTGTCATCTTGCAGCAGTATATGGCCCTGGGCGACGTGTGAACTTGGAAATATGTCAGCTGGGCTGCATTAGTGCAGCGATAGCAGTGGTGCAGTGACGCATGTACAAAGCACACACAGGAGTATGTGCATGGCTGACTAAGAAACTAACCATTCAGACTCAAACTAATTTCCCCACATTGTTGAACCTCAATACATTTCAATGTTTTCCAATGGATCATCAAACAAATCTATCACAACAAATTTCTCTCTCCATTGATCTATATTTCTAATAAATTCAACGTATGCATAAGTTAATCAGAAGGGGATCGGAAGGGTGTATATCCATGCCAAATGTGTAATAATGACACGACGACATCTATAGCTATGGACCAAATGCAATCACAGCTATCACAATGATTCAGGCATAATAAGCTAGCTTACACATTTACTATTGCTCCACCAGACCTAATTCTAAGACAAAACTCTGACAAACCCGCAGGGCGACAACTCAAGAATGACAGCTGTAAAACGCCAGCACAATGGGAAATGGCAAACACAGTCGCACACTCATTCCACTGAGACTCAAATTGACTTGTCCGGGCCACAGTTGCATTCAACTTTGACTTTGACTGATTGCGTCAAACCACAAGGCCTTGCAACTTTAACAAGTGCTTGAATCTTTCTGGGAAACAATTGTGTTATTATTCAGGTTACCACATTCACATGAAGCGTTATTTGAGAGTGCCGGCGCCCGACATTACTGTGACTTCAGTCAAAACAAGCGGTTGTGTTGTATGTGCAACCAGACATATTTATTGTAACAGTTTGAAGACACACAAAAACACGAGGGAGTCTGGGGACACTTATTGACACTTTATTTTCTATGATGGATGAAGACAGATGGCTGATTTTATATATATATTCCATCTGATCAACTACTTCCTAGCGGGACAGTCTTTATTGTTTATTGTATGAACTATTTGGTACATTGTTGACTCATTTTCATTCAATTTTACCAAGAAGCATCATGACTGCAAAGTGTGCAGACTGATGACTTAATCGAAAGCGGTAGACGTCTTTTCACCAGAATAAAAGCATCCTCCTAAAAGGTCAAACACGTCACCAAAAGCGAAAAAATGTCCCCTTGTTGAGGTGGATTCATTTTTGACATACACACACACACAGCTTAGCTGCACAAAAAGAAGTACACACATGGTGATATAGCCTTGGAACACACACACACACACACACACACACACACACACACATACAGCTGCACACACACAGCTGCACAAAAAGGAAGAACACACATGGTGATGTGGCCTTCAAACACACACACACACACACACAAACACACACACGCACACAAACACACCACACACGCACGTGTCAGGAGGAGAACACCTGTGCTTGCTTCCCCCGGCTGCTCCATGCTGCCCCGAAGGGAGATGAACGTCAGACATACACACTGACAGGACTAATGATGAATTACACATATATTAGCACACAGCCTGGGGACAGCCTCCTCCCACAGAGACCAGCGCTCGCGCGGATACGTGCAAGCAAGCAAGCAAGCAAGCAAACAGACAGACAGACAGACAGACAGACAGACAGACAGACAGACAGACAGACAGACACAGACACACAGACACACACACACACACACACGTACACTTCAAATGGTCAAAACCACTTCATTGGAAGCAGGAGACTAAGGGCACGTGTGTTCATGCACACGCATGCACATGCACGCGCACGCACACACACACACACACGGGAACACACATACACACCACAGACACAAGCACTCACGCTTACACACACACACACACACACACACACACACACACTCTATTGATGACAGGCACTTCCACTCGAGGAGGCGAAACAATGCTGAGCTGAGCATTGTATCACTCACTTCCTGTCTTGCGGGGGGTCAGAGGTTAAACACTCTTCATTCTCTCTAAACCCTGACAGAGAAGCGGGGGGAAGACACGCCATGCAATGTGCTAGCTTGACCTTCAGTCACAGCTCGCCCCTGCCAGCCCCTCAGATCTTCTCTCTCTCTCTCTCTCTCTCTGGCCTTTCACCACACAAAGACTCACAGCCTGGGCTGATAATACTGGACCGACAGAGGCGTACACTATCAGAGAGTTACCCACTTTAGCGGTACTTCACCTGCACTTTGACGCAACCGTGGCGTAAAGGCAAAGAAAATATCTTTCCGTCAACGCGCTTAAGTCCCATAACGAATATCACCAAACCTCAGAGAACGGCATGCAAATCACAGGGAAGCCGGTTTTGGAAACCTGTGATAGCATCAGACAGCATGGCTTACAATCCACAGTGGTGTGGTGTCAGACGGGAGCAAAAGGGTTGCACCTCACCCGTCAACAACATCTGTATGTCAAGTTACAGGTTTTGTATACTGACCCGTTCCCTGCAGCGTGCGTATGATGGATGGGATGCTCTATATCAGTGATTCTCAACAGGTGGGTCACGACCCAAAAGTGGGTCGCAGAGCATATGCCAAACCTTAATCTTTAAGAAAGAAGCCAGTGAATTAACATGAAGCAGAGCAGTACATGAAGGCACTGTTGATTACTGCAATATTGGTAAATACATTTTTTTTATTTTGGGTCGTGACTTGATGACTAATGACACATGCGGGTCCTGAGGCTAGGCCAGTTGACAACCTGCTCTACATGAGTGATTAGGCAGCTTTGCGGCCAGACAGCCAGGTGTGTCTAGCGACGAGCTAACCATAACCTCCCCCCCCCCCCCACCAGCTTGCTGTGCAGTCAGTCAGTCAGCAGGGAGCTTCTGCTAATCCTCCACTGTCACTCAGCACAACCTCCCCTCTAATCCTCCGGGGAGGCCACACCGTGACACAGGGGAGCTCCTGACTCTGAACACAGGGGAGCTCCTGACTTTGAACACAGGGGAGCTCCTGACTCTGAACACAGGGGACCTCCTGACTTTGAACACAGGGGAGCTCCTGACTCTGAACACAGGGGACCTCCTGACTCTGAACACAGGGGAGAGCCTGACTCTGAACACAAGGGAGTGCCTGACTCTGAACACAGGGGAGCGCCTGACTCTGAACACAGGGGAGCGCCTGACTCTTCACATAGGGGAGCTCCTGACCATAAACACAGGGGAGCTTCTGACTCTGAACACAGGGGAGCTCCTGACTCTAAACACAGGGACCTGACAGCTAAGCTGGAGGCCGCAACACCCCGGGGTAACCCTACACCCCCCCCCCCACAGACACACACGGTGATGACAGACACCCATGCCAAATGTCTAAATGATGCTGAACCATGCACCAGCCAGCCTTGAAGACCGCTGAGATGCAGACCACTAGGATGCACACACAAAACATAAACAGAAATATTCACCGTTTTGTTCGTTTTTTTACATCGTATGGTCGGACGTCGTCCTGATGAGACAGACAGAGATGCTGCTCTGTCTGCTCCACACAGATTTCAGACACAGCGGAACAACCCTGCGAAAGGCCTCTGCCAGTGCACAACAACTCGCTCCACGTTGTGTGCTGAAACAAGATAAAATAATAAATGAGCCGCCCTCGCCGGTTGCCGGCTGGCAGGATACGGTGTGCATTCTTCTGCTGCCAGGCTGGTCTCCACCAGTCTAAAGCCATATAATAGAGACCCATGGCTGGTCGTCTGGAGTGGCTATGACTGATAGGTAGAGCGTCCCGGCCCCAGACCATAATGAGCGGAAATAAGATGCAGAGAGATATAGCCGAAAACACATCCTCTCCTCGGAGAGAACGAATTATCACGCCAGACTGAATGCATGTTGAGTCATTAAAAGTCTATCACTTTGCTCTTACGCACCTGTCATTTCACAGTGTGGCTCTATGACACCCGGGACTGGCACATAATTGTCATTTTAAAGGTTACATTTGCCCGTTGTGCTCTAGTGCATTGACTGATATCCCAACATGACCTTCAGAAAAGGCCCTGATGCTAATAATCTCCAAATAAATACATCATTCACTGTCTGCTATTTGTGACTCAGTGATCTATGGTTATTGAAAACAAAAGACAGAGAAAACAACCCATTTACTCAAGTATATAAGGGGAAAAAAACACATTTATCACTTCTGGCACATGAATGCCTTAACATTAGATATCTGCCTTGGCTCCAGTTGACCTCTGTCTGGCTCCTGGGTTATGGAAGGCCTATTGTTTCACAGGTCAGTTGCTTTCAAAAACACATGTGCACAACCCGGCTGTAGCCGTCGCTGGAGATTGTGAGCAGCCCGGCGATTTTTAGCCATTATAGTTCAAGTAGAACCAAACACAGCAGAATATTTTTGACGATAGATTATTTCACTCATGAGTCTCACAGAAAACGATGATCCGAAGAGATGCACCGAGATGCACTTTTTTTCAGTTCCGATCCAACTCCGATACCTGAATTTGGACTGCCGACGCCGATACTAATTCCGATGCCGGATCAGTCCCATCTCTAGATCTAAGTACATAGCTAAGTCAGATAGCACATACACATAGCCACGTTTGACTCACCACTTCACAGGGGCGGAAGTATTTGGGGTCGACTTTCACAAGAATGGCGCCTGTCTCCTTGTTACGACCAATCTCCTGCTCATCTTTACCCTCCCACCTGAGGGAGAGAGAGGGGAGGGGGGGGGGGGGGAGAAAGAGGAGGGGGAAGAGAGAAAGATACGGGAGGGGAAAAAAGTGAGTTTTTCCCACAGCAGTTTATTATTTTAAGGTTTTCAAAACATATATGTATTTCAGTATGTGCGCACACACACACACACACACACACCAGTTAATGTGAGGACCGACAGATAGTAGCTCATGTCAACATGACTGAGCACTTCCTGAATAGAGCGACAGAAGAGGAAAGGTGGGCGAGTCAAAGGGCAATTAGCTGGGGGGGGGGGGGGGTGGTGAAAGTACTGTCTCTCTCATCAGATGAGTGAGTTGTGTGTGGGTGTGTGGGCGTGCATGTGGGCGTGCATGTGGGCGTGCATGCGTGCGTGCGTACTTGCGCGTGTGCGGCGCGCACTTACACAATTGTCGTGCCCACGTGCTTGAAGGCCTTCTCCACAAACTCCCTGACGCTGTGCACCTCCCCCGTGGCGATGACAAAGTCCTCTGGCACTTTGTGCTGCAGCATCAGCCACATGGCCTAGGCGGGCGAGAAAGGTAGAGACACAGATAGGAAGAGAGGGGACAAAACAGAGAGAGAGAGAGAGAGACAGTGCGTGTGTGTGAGTGAGAGGTGAAATCACTGGGAGATCATAAAGACGGCTCCAACACGCTCCGCTCTGGACGCGGCCCAACTCCCGTCTCCTGACAGACAGGAAGTGAACCCGCGGCCCCTGGCGAGGGCCATCCGTCCGTACCTCTGGCCTGACGTCACTGGCTGGGGCTCATGGGACGCATGTCGTGGGAACGGGACGATGGCCCTCCCACAGGCCCCACTGTTACGCCGTTGGCACACGCACACAAACACACAGACACACATACACACATAAATGCACATGCATGCGCACGCGCACACACACACACACACACACACACACACACACGAATTCAAACACACACACACAAATACAAACACACATGCATGCACACACACACACAGGCACACACACACACGCACACGCACAAACACATAAATACCAACACAGATGAATACAAACACACGCACACACACACACACAACCCAAGTATGCAAACAAGGACACACTGCTCTACCTCTACAGAAGCAACCAGCCAATAAAGTAAACAGCTGTGGGTGTGATTCGGCGCTGAATGACTGCAACTGACTGGCCAAAGCAGCGTCAGTTAGTGAGTCCCGACGTGTTGCTGTCACCGTCTATTTTTTCCACCCAGGCCAGTTATTATTCTTAGCCAGTAGAACCAGTGTAAGTCGATAGCTCCGGGCTCCAGGACAGAGGAGGCACTATATTAAAAAAGGAGAGAGTGCGCGAGAGAGAGTGTGCAAGAGAGAGAGAGAGAGAAAGAGAAAGCGCAAGAGAAAGCGCGAGAGAGAGAGAGAGAGAGAGAGAGAGAGACAAAGAGAGGGTGAGAGAGAGAGAGAGAGAGAGAGAGAGAGAGAGACAAAGAGAGGGTGAGAGAGAGAGAGAGAGAGAGAGAGACAAAGAGAGGGTGAGAGAGAGAGAGAGAGAGAGACAAAGAGAGACAAAGAGAGGGTGAGAGAGAGAGAGAGAGAGAGAGAGAGAGAGAGAGAGAGGGGGAGGGGGAGGGGGAGGGGGGGTTCAGATAATAAAAATCCTCCTAAATACTCCCGGTGCTTGCACAATTCTCCCAAGAACACATCAGCACGTTTTTATGTGCTATACTTGGAAGTGCGGCAGACGGACTCGAGGTGTATGCGTGTGTTTGTGTAAGTGTGTGTCTGTGTGTGTGTATGTGTTTATGTCTATCCAGTCATATCCACTGGTTTTATGTGATACAGTTGGACAGAGCAGAGGTTGGCAGACGGACCAACATTTTATCTGCAGGCCTTCTGCTGTAGTACTCCTGGATTGGGTCACACACACACACACACACACACACACACACACATACATACAGGCATGTGCACACACGCACTCTCACACACACACACACACACACACACACACAGACATGCACACACACGTACGCGCACACACAGACAGACAGACAGACACATAAAGGAAACATACACAAACACTCAGGTATACATATTTATCATCCAGCACACACACACACACACACACACACACACACACACACACACACACACACACACACACACACACACACACACACACACACACACACACACACACACACACACACACAGTAGTGATGGAATGGTCATCCCGGGAGGATGGAGTGAGGGCTTTCTGGGGAGGGTTCAGGGTCACCTGACTGCTCTGCTTGGACGGTTCCCCAGAGACGGTCCTTTGACCTCTTGCACTCTGACCCCTGATGGACAAACCAGATTCACACACTCTGTCACAATCCGAGGGCGACACTTCTGCACGTACAGACGCATAGTACAGGCCAGACCAGTTCTGAGGATAATACCGTAAATCGCACTCGCATCAGGTCTTATAAGCTGTTATACCACAGTATTGTTAAAACTTTATCCTGATTTTTTTCAGTAACGGGACACTTCTGCCTTTTAACAGCTCCTAATCAATGCACTACAAATCCAACATTATTAAAATGGTCAAATACAATCCGACCAGATGTTTACTTGACAACACAAAAACAATTATGTTCCAACGCGGAAGACTATTTTAATTTCAGCTGATTAAGTCGATAAAAACAAATATTATATATCAATATTATTTTCCATTAACGGGACACCCTGTCTTAATTTATTCCTTACATAAAACCTGCATGTCATTCGCATAGATAGTTATATTAAAAGTGACATTGAAAGTGATATTGTAAAGGTTACACATATTAGTTTAAATATCTCGATTCAGACATATGGGCACCACCTCATTTCAAACATGGGGCGAAACACGAAGGACATAAGTCAAAATCAATCAGAGTCAAAGTGAATTGCTAATGTAAAACATCTCCCTCTGTGTTAGCATGCTGTTAGCAAACGTTACGCTACCGAGTGTATACGGTCCGTCAGCAGAGAACAAGAAAACGTACGACAATCGTAATAAAATGCAAGCAATATTTCTTTGACCAATTACTACTTAAACAAAAACCCTGCTCGCAGCAAATGGGTTTGGTGCATATTGTGGTTTAGGCTCAACGTTAAGCCTGCATAAATCATCCGTCCACGCTGGTCTGAGTCCATGTTTCTCCCCCTCACTTCCTCCCCGCTGTCCACATATCACGTTAATGATCGCTGCGAAACGGAGTGAGATCTCAAACACCGCCGCGTCTACGTTTATACGACTCATTTTGACCGTGTGACTGGCTGATTATTTGAACATGTAACGAAGCTGCCTGCTGGACGGCGTTCCCACCGCACTACACCCGACCCGACCCCACCCCCACCGCCGCCGTCGCGCTCCCGGCCTGATGAATGTGGCGAGCGTAGCGGCGCGGACGCGCGGCGATGACGGGACAGCCAGAAGGCTGTCTTGGGGCCAGAGAAAATGTTTACGCCGAGGGACGAGTGATACGGCTGGGGCTAATTTCTCACAGACAAATGTAATAAATAGCAAATGTGTATTTCTGCTGCTGTCCGTTGTGGTGGGCTTTTGTGTGCGTGTGTGAGTGTGTGGTTTTTTTTTTTTGTGTGTGTAAAAATAATGATGTATCTTTAGAAGGCCGCTTGGTCAGGTCGATTATTTTAGTCTTTCTCTTAATTTCGCCCTTCACCTCCACATGCCAACCTCACTTATTCTACACCCCCCCAACTCCCCACCCACATTCCTCTCCTCCAGCACTGGTGCCAAGTGTTCCCCCCTTAACCCTGTCTGTCTGTCTCTCTGTCTCTCTCTCTCTCTCCCCCCCCCTCTGTCTCTCTCTCCCCCCCCCTCTGTCTCTCTCTCCCCTCTCTCTCCCCCTCTCTCTCTCTCCCTCTCTCTCGGGTGCTCTGCTTCATTAGCTGTGAGATAAACAGCTCCGAGGTTCAGTCCTTCACACTCAGCCTCCATCTTCCTGTTCACATGGCCTCCCAGACTGCTGGATCCCAACCCCCCCTTCCCACACCCCTCACCTCACACCTCTGACCTCCACACACAGACCCTAAAAAATTAAAACATTATGTAAAGTTATACACAAAATTGCAAAAATTGCAAAATATTGCAGATGCAGCGAATGTAAAAAGTGTTTTTTGTTTTTCTTTATCAAGTAGCCTGAAGCTAGCACACTGAGACATAACTGCAGGTATGACGGCAGAGGACTAGGCCTCCTTCAGCTTCACCAACACTCACTGTTGACAGCTGGAAAATCCAACACACAAGCGGTACCATGAGTATAGGCTGTGTGCATGCATCCCTCACCAGGACATCTGCCAGCAAGGTCTGACCTAGTTCTCAACAAGTCACTGTGGCAGACAGATTAGACCTCTACCTGCCTCTTCGCATTTGTACCTGCCAAATCTGAAAACCTGCAGAAGTCAAATGGATTCAGCAGAGAGAGCGAGAAGGAGACGGAGGGAGAGAGAGGGGGGGGGAGAGAGGGAGAGAGAGAGAGAGAAAGAGACTACTAAACGTTGACACTTACGTTATGCTTTTTTTCAATAGAAATAATATAAGAAGAAACCCTTGACAACAGCCACTTCTCTTCCTCATCCTCGTACGTACCCCTGCTCCACAGCATGGCACGTCTTACTTCTAGTGAAGAAGAAGCAAGACCCTGGCTCCAGCAGAGTAAGGGGCCTTCTCTAGGTGAGTTTCCATCCACCTCTCTTTATTAAAATTTTTAATTTGTGAGTAAAAAAACCTGAGTGGAAATGCCGAAAATTCGAATAAGTCTCGAAATATCGCCGAAATGTTTTTACGCTTGAGGGGGGTGGAAAAGTTGGTGTATCGATAAAAAGTTAATTCGACAAAGTGCAATGGAAACCGATTCAGCGAATGAATGTGAATAAATGATGACGTACAGAAATCACGTGACTTAAATGTCACTCCAGCTTCCGCGCCACTGGAGAGACGAAAAATTGCGGCAGACGAAAATATCAGGTATGTCTGGACCGAAGAGGAGACTGCAATGTTCCTTGAAGTAGTACAAGAAACAACCATAAACGCCATATTAGATGGTTCGTTTTGAGGTCTGATTGGCGCTCTTGTAATTATGCCATCTCGTTGCGCCCTCTTCTTCTGCAGTGGTATGACGGCACCTGACTGGAGAATTAGCACCACCTACTGCTTATCTCGATGAACCAACTCCCAATATTCAAATAACGGTAGTGGATGGAAACGCGCATAAATTCGCATTTTCTTTTGCCGATTTTCTGAAAATTCGATTAACATTTGCATGGAAGCCCAGCTTCTGTCTCCCTCTCCAGTGTCCCGGGCCAGCGTCCCTGTGAGCCCTTCCATGTGGAAGGGCTCACAGGCAAGTAATTATGCAAGTAAACACTTGCACAATAGAGCGACCATTACAGCAGTAGAAAGCCATCAGACGGAGTTCATGAGTTATACACACACACACACGCACACATATATGTGCATAGGCACACACACGCTCACACACACACGCACACACATATGTGTGTGAACGCACACACACACGGACATGCGCTCACACACACAACACACACACACACACACACACTATTGTGCACACACATGCACAAGCACACACACACACACACACACACACACACGCACAATAACAATCACTTTCACAGGCTACTCCCGCAGTGGAAAGCAAATACTTCTCATACTTCTCAGAGCGAAATAGAAAAACATTCAATCAATATATGAATGAACTCTCCTTGCTGTATCTAAATATATAGTGGCACCGAAAACTCTGTGATGACAGCCAGACTCCTCTCTCCTCCATTAGAAGCAATGGGAGTAGTTCGCTTCTTTACTACTCGGTTCTACAGACCATTTGTAGCTGAAGGAGGCTAGTCTCTTGCCGCTGCTTTCACAAGCTGTCAGCCAGCTGTCAGATAAGTGCCAGGGAGGAGAGCCTGACAAGATGAGAAAGGAAGTGTTTCTGGTATGGTCTGTGGTGCTGGAGCACGGCGCTCTGGCCATGCAGCCCTGACACACAGCGTTGATAATGAGATGAATGAATCACAGTTGCAGCCATGATGTCACTAGTGCACACACACACACACACACACACACACACACACACACACACACACACACACACACACACCATTGTAAGCACCAACACAGGCACACATAAGCAAGCATCGCCACACACACACACACACACACACACAACATTGTGTGACCTCACACTTGGACAGGTGGCATGTTCAGGATCATGCACGTCACATGGAGCGGTTATCAGCCGAACGTTACGGACCCACATCCATCAAAACCTCTGCTACTTCCTGGATACGCCAGCAATCACCTGCAGCCATCACGCTCTGAGATTAGGCAAATAGTATTGAAATTACGGCGTCAAAACGACCCGGGCCTCCACATTGATATCACCCACTGGGAGGGGACTGCTCACACATTTAGAAACATTTCATACCCATGGTGTATGGTAAATGGACTGCATTTATACAGCGCTTTTCAGGCCAGTGGCCAATCAAATTCACCCATTCATACACACATTCATACACTGACGACAGTGTCAGCCAAGGCGTCAGCCAGCTCGTCGGGAGCAGTTAGGGTGAGTATGTATGTATGTATGTGTGTGTGTGTGTGTGTGTGTGTGTGTGTGTGTGTGTGTGTGTGTGTGTGTGTGTGTGTGTGTGTGTGTGTGTGTGTGTGTGTGTGTGTGTGTGTGTGTGTGTGTGTGTGTGTGTGTGTGTGTGTGTGTGAGCGCGAGCATAGGCGTTTCCTTCACTATTGCTTCTGATTGACTTACATGAAAACAACCTGATCCGACAAAGCCAGCCATACATAATTATTGGGTAAGGAACAAAACATTTCCAACCATGGTATCAGATGGCTCATCACTTAACAGGTGGGTATGTATGGACTAAAACACAATGGGAATAAATGTTCAAAGTGAACACAAACTACGAAATGATTGCAGTGTGTGTATGAGTGCCGGAGAACCCTAAAGACAGGATCAAGAGAAGCGCCTGACACGCCTGACAGCCTGACAGCTCAGTCAAAAGAGCCTTTTGTACTTTGTGAGTAGACGGCGCAAATAAAACACACCGCTGACATGCACACGCTTACGCACAGACTCGTACCCACACATACATTGAGACACGTGCGCGACAGTGTCGCTTGGTTACATACACGAACGCACGCACGCACGCATGCACGCACACACACACGCACACACGCAGGCCTTCAGGTCATGTTAAGGTGTCTGTCTTGATGAGATCGGACGTCTCCTTCCCTTCTCTAAACAGCCAAAGAACACACCGCATGCCACGGAAACGCTTGCGCCAAAACACCATGCAAGCATTTCAGTACAAACGAGGAAAGTACAAACGAGTGATTGACAGAGCGAGAGCGATAGAGATATAGAGAGATAGAGAGATAGAGAGAGACAGAGAGACAGAGACAGATATAGATCCTTCCCTTCTATCTTTGGCGGTTCACTACTTAAATACCGATTCAAATAGATGCGGACGTACACCATCTGCTTGCTACGTCACACCAAATAACATAAGTAAGATGAATTCAGGTGTTGCAGCGGCAAACAAAGAAGTTAGCGATCACTTGCAACATGTTTATCTTGAACTCAAAAAGCCCACAGTGAACCCGAGTATGACGTGCGCGTTTCAGCCGATCTCTAAGTGAATAGCTGCGCAGATAAAGTAATCTGTTGGTAGGCTTAACCTTGTCACTGTGGCGGCCTACAACAACACAACGCAGCAGCATTACCCCATGTGTCCTCCTCCGTTTCCACATTTCCACCTCCTCATCATCATAATGCAATCGTAATGAAGAAATTCGTATTCACGATAACGGCCTAGCAAGGCAACAGACAGGTCAGACAGACAGACAGACGGACGGACGGACGGACGGACACAGAGAGACACGACGATATATATATATATAACCACGCTGACGATGAGCCCCAGTCCAACAACAACACAGACTATTGACAATATTCCCGATTTAAAACCCAATAAAACGGCCCCGGCGGGCCCCACAGCGGTCAGCTGTCAGGGCGGGGGGGGGGGGATACTGTCGGGAGTTTTATACGTCCACTAAACCCGGATCACCGGCATTCCTATAGTTCCTGACTGGGTCCGTTCTCCTCGAAACCCATTCTGTTTTCCACCGAGATTTCCACTGGGACGGTGCGATGGCATGAGTGTATTCACAGCTTTCTGGTCGACCGCCTCCGGGCCTCCTACCTACAGCGGAGCGTGTCTGGTGTCTCCGTGCCTCTGTCTCGCCCCGGTTCTGTCAAAACCCGCAATTACCATCGCTCCCTCGTCGGGTTTGGGATGAGTTGGGTTTTGGAAGGGAACGCAGAACACACCAGATGAGAGCGGTTTGAGAGGGGACTCCACAGTGTAGATTAAAAAGCCGGAGAAGCCAAAGTCGTGTTTTGTTTGTTTTTAAACGCCATAGTATTTATTCTATGACCTTGAACATCGTAATCTACGCCATTTTGTCACTGTTACAAAAAAAAAAAAACAGGTGTAAAATCCTACGTTTTCGCCAGTCTCTACGCTTTCGCCAGTTTCTTTGCGTGACGTCGGCGGCACTTTAAAGTCGCTACAAAAGGTACACATAAGCAGAGAGGGTCCGCTAACGCCGCGGCAGCGGTTGAC
>JAOPHQ010006126.1:47500-50932 GCA_030340625.1 Merluccius polli
CTCGCGCACACACACACACATACACAGACACACAGGCACTTGCGCACACACACAAACACACAGACGGACACATGCACTTGCACACACATGCACGCACACACCCACACACTATGATACTGGCTCCACGTAATGCAGACAGGGTTGCTGTTTTAGACTCTGGTGATAGCTTCATTTTTACACCGTGAGAACATGAGAAACACATTTCTCAAAGGAGTCCTCTCATTCGCTGTGGGTGTGTGTAACCATTTTTGGGGAGACAAGAACAGAAACACACACACACACACACACACACACTATAAATGTCAAATATAGTAAGAATATGCTAATATGTCAGCCGTGAGATATGAATAGGCAGGAACAGGGGGCTGAGGAGGATGTGAAGGCTGTTTAAAATAAGTGACTCCGATATTCTGAGCCTTATTTTCCACACCACATTTACTGCAAACCCCTGTTCCATTTCTAACCCCAAACACACAGACACACAAACACACACACATTCACACAAACAGACACACACACACACACACACACACACACACACAGTACCAGTAAGAGGAGTGACTGAAGAAGTCTATTTGTACATTTATATTCATCGTCTATACACACACGTCTATATATAGACAATGGATATAAATCGTCTATATATTATTTCATGTCCGTTTTGATGAGTTGAACACTAACTCTTAACTGTTATCCACCCACATCCTTGTGTGCGTGTGTGTGTGTGTGTGTGTGAAACTTTTCTTATATTCTCTGTAAAGTGATCCATCACAACATCTCAGCAGGGGGGAAGTGTAAGAGATGGGCAAGTGAGAAATTGTTTGTGTGGTGAGTGTGTGGGACTGAGTGAGTGAGAGAACGTGTGTGTGTGTGTGTGTGTGTGTGTGTGTGTGTGTGTGTGTGTGGAAAAGAGAGCATGTGAACGTCCGGCGAGGCGTGATCCACCGTCACGTGTCGTGATTGGCTGCTGGACGTGTGAACAGTATGTCTCTTGGCTGCGGGGGTGCTGGTAGGGCGTCTAGGACCCGTTGAACTATGGGAGCTGTAGTTCAATTCATTCCCGGAAAGAGGACAGGTAATACCATGGGAAAGGGGAATGAAAACAAATGATGTCTTGATCAGATGACGTGTGTTTGTTTGGAGAAGGAAAGAGGAGAGGGTTAGAGCTGGCCGGGGGGGGAGAGGATGAGACAGGGAAAATAAATTGAGGAGGAGCAAGGAGGAGACAGAAGAAGAGAATGGTGTATGTGTGTTACTCCTTAAAAGGCCAAAGTGAGAAAGCATCAGCGAGGACGAAAAGCGCCAGGAAAAGAGGGGTGGGAGACAGGGGGGGGCGGAGCCATACGAACGCGTGTGTCAATCAAAGCGATCGCTGTTCAAACTACATTTCCAGATTTCCTTAATGGGCTGAGGTTGAACTTTGACCCCTTGGGACAAGCAACCCCCTGACCCCGACTCCCACCTGGCTGACACCCAGGGCAGCGCTGCTAGATCCAGACTCTGTTTACACCGCATGTCACTCTGACACACACACACACACACACACACACAATTCATAAACAACACACCGCACTCCGGCTGTCACTCACTACCGGGACACGCTTTTCTCTTCACAAAGCTATGTGTGTTCTACATTGTGTGCAATAGATACCATGTATATGGAGATATACATGTATGTTGTATATCTACATATGTATATGTGCAGTGGGGGGGGGGGGGGGTTGTCTCTTGTTAAGCTGCAGTACCAGGCGCGTTATGTCATGTGAGATCGGCGTGTTTATGGCCAACGTGTTCCCCGGTGGCCACTGCAGTGTTGACAAATTGGACAATCAAGTGCAGGTGTGACTAGGAGACGTTGGCATGCATGTGTGTGTGTGTGTGTGTGTGTGTGTGTGTGTGTGTGTGTGTGTGAGGTATCATCGTTAAGCACAGCGGGCGGCGGCCCTGAATGACTAGTCTGTGTCATTTCAGGTTTTATGGAAGAGGCTCTTTCTCCTCACGGTCTGCCCAGAGCTGCTTCTCCACTGCAGGTGGAAGACACCCCCTCCACCCCCCCATTCCCTATAAAATGGCCAGATCCTCGGTGCGGACAGAGGCCCCCAGCCAGTAAAGCTTTAACGGTATTTTGTCACATTTAAGAAAGCCGTTAGTGTATTTATGGAGAAGGCGTAGTTCGCCTCTCTCTCTCTCCCTCTCTCTCTCTCTCTCTCTCGCTCTGGCCCCCGTCGAAGCTCCTGCGGAGGCTGGGGACATCTTGGATTGATTAGTCAGGCCTGAGAGGGGCTACGCAGGACCCCCGATCAGCTGACACTAAATGCACTGACATGGGATAGGAAAAGCAGCACACATATAAGACTATAATGCACCCTTGGGTGTGTGTAAGGTAGACACGAGATGGGACAAAAAACAGAGAGTGCGAGAGAGAGCGAGCGAGAGAGAGAGAGAAAGAGAGAGAGACAGACAGAGACAGAGAGAGACGGAGAATATAGAGGAGATGTTCGATGGGAGCTGAAAGGTGTGTGGGAGCCAGTAATGACAGCAATGGCCAGGAAACTGCAAACTCATCATTTTCACAGAACACAAAACACACATAAAAACAGATTTGCAAAACAATCCTCATCATCTCCCTCTATGGTTGTTGGTCCATTACTGTTATCTCACAGCCACAGCAGTCGTAGCGCCACTCCATTTCAGACTACATTTCCTGAATCACACTGAAAGCGCACAAACACAGCCATTCTCTCTCTCACACACACACACACACACACACACCAAGCCACCCCCCATTTCCTGTGGACCTTTATTTCAAATCAGCTATCAGTGTTTCTCCTGCTGCTGTCCCCTCCATCCTCTGCCACATTATTACAACGCTGTCACTAATATTATCATAGAAAGAGAGAGAGAGAGAGAGAGAGAGAGAGAGAGAGAGAGAGAGAGAATGAGAGAGAGAGAGAGAGAGAGAGAGAGAGAGAGAGAAGAAAGAAAGAGAGAGAGAAAAAGAAAGAGAGAGAGAAAAAGAAAGAGAGAGAGAAAAAGAAAGAGAGAGAGAATAAGAAAAAGAAAAAGAAAAAGAAAAGAGAAAGAAAGAGAGAAAGAGTGTTATCCCTGTGCACTGTATTCAGGAGACTTGTTGCTTGGTCCACACACACACACACACACACACACATACACACACACACCCACACACCCTGGGGCATGTATCTAGTATCTAGTGGGAAGAGCATGCTCCATTAGCCAGACAATATAAATTGACAACTTTGTGGTCTCACACACACACACACACACACACACACACACGCGCAAACACACACGCACACACACACAGACCGGATTAACTTCAATCAAACAGTTATTCCCGCTTGTATTGACGTTTTGGACGTCACGTGTGAAAGAAAAACTGAACTGACAGCCAAACCACATCTCTGTCACTAC
>JAOPHQ010006127.1:0-2500 GCA_030340625.1 Merluccius polli
GTATTGTTGCTACAGTGTGTTACAGTGTTGGTGTCTCGGTAATATAATATATAATATAGTAATAATATTACTATAATCAATGTGTATAATCAATGTGTATAATCAATGTGACGATAATATCGATGGTATAAATCTTCTCACGTTCCTCTTTATCGCAGCGGCACAGTGGTGATAATGAGGATAATGATAATCATTTTCATAATGATTATAATAATGGTGTGGCCTATGCACTAGGTAAGCTGGTAAAACAGGTAAGGGGTCAGAGGTCGGACTGAGGCCATGTAGGAGGAGAAGATGATGTGAGATGTGTGGTGGTCTTACTGATTGGCTGATTGGCTGATTGGCACCCCTCCCCTCCCCCCCTCCCCCCCTCCATCTCTCTCTCTCTCCACCACCAAACCATCCCTCATAAGTGTATGAACGGGTAAGATGAGATATTACTTTAGAAATATGTAAAAATATATACATATAAACAATATATAAAGTAAAAACCATGCATGTGTTTGTGTATTAATGTGTGTGTGTGTGTGTGTTTGAGTGTACATATTATTAGTATACATGTGTCTGTGTGTGTGTGTGTGTACAGAGACAGACAGACAGACGGACGGACAGATGGATAGTTTGATGAGATGATTTGAGTGGCTGGCCTCTAGGCAGCCACGGCGTCGGTAACAGACACGCCGCCGGGCCGCGCCGTCAGCGGTTTGAACTCTTTATCTCACTCCCATCCACTTTGACTCCAACAGCAACACTCATTCAACCACACACACACACACACACGCGCTCATATATTCCACAAGACATTTTAATTAAGAGCCTTGTACTTTTAATTGAATTCCCACGCGCAGACTGTCGCCCAAACCGGCAGCGGAGTGAGGGTGAGTGAATCGGCGTGCGGCGGTGTGCAGAACGCCGCCAGGAGCCAGCGGTGATGTATGCGAATCACTTCTGTCATTACCAGCGGCGTGACAGCTGGGTTAAGTATTACATCTCCCTGCCAAGTCCCACCTACATACAATACAGACGTATTACAAGTCCCACATACATACTGTATTCACGCTCACGCTGAGGAGCCCTTAACACCAATCACATCGTCAGTTCTAAAACCTTACTTCCTGTCACTGTCCAATGAACAGACCAATGAATAGATGATGTCTTTATATATATACATATATATACGATGTCAGTAAATACATTGAGAAACATGAACAACCAATGAATAAACACATTCATTGATTGAGTGAATGAGTGAATGAGTGAGTAAACAGACGAATGAACAAACCGCCAATAAAGGTAAAGAAGAAAAAGAAACAACAAACCTTGGACAATACAGTGAATGTGAATAAGAATAAGAATAAGTGAATAAGCCCCGCCCCCACTGCCCTGAAGCCACACCCCCTCTGTATGAAGCCAAACCTTGGTTGACCCCCCCACTCTAGTGAACGCCATGAATCCCCGCCCCCTCTGCCTTGAATCTCCACCCCAACTCCCAAGGCCCCGACCCCCTCTGCCTTGAATCTCCACCCCAACTCCCAAGGCCCCACCCCCTCTGCCTTGAATCCCCACCCCAACTCCCAAGGCCCCGCCCCCTCTGCCTTGAATCCCCATGCCAACTCCCAAGGCCCCGCCCCCTCTGCCTTGAATCACCACCCCAACTCCCAAGGCTCCGCCCCCTCTGCCTTGAATCACCACCCCAACTCCCAAGGCCCCGCCCCCTCTGCCTTGAATCCCCACCCCAACTCCCAAGGCCCCGCCCCCTCTGCCTTGAATCTCCACCCCAACTCCCAAGGCCCCACCCCCTCTGCCTTGAATCCCCACCCCAACTCCCAAGGCCCCGCCCCCTCTGCCTTGAATCCCCACGCCAACTCCCAAGGCCCCGCCCCCTCTGCCTTGAATCCCCATGCCAACTCCCAAGGCCCCGCCCCCTCTGCCTTGAATCACCACCCCAACTCCCAAGGCCCCGCCCCCACTGCCCTGAATCCCCACCCCAAATCCCAAAGGCCCTGCCTCCTCTGCCTTGAATCCCCCCCCCAACTCCCAAGGCCCCGCCCCCCCACTGCCCTGAAGCCCCGCCCCCCCCCCCCTGCTTACCATTTTGAGCGGCGCCAGGATGAGGATGACATAGCGGACCTCGCAGCAGTTCTCCCCCCAGTTCTGCGGCCGCTCCAGACGGGAGATGCACACATGGCGGCGCTGGAGGCTCTTCACGTTGCAGCTGGGGGAAAAGGGGGAGGAGCTTATGAAAATACCGGCCTGTGACATCACAAGTGGAACGCAATCTTTTCCGTACATTTAGCATGCGCTACTTACAGGATGCAGAGCCAGGACTGCTGGTACTGGACTCCGGTGGCCGTGGCGGTCACTCCCTGGATGGTCTCTGACAACAGATGGACTGCAGGGCAAAGGTCAAAGGTCAGGAAGGTCAAACCTCTGTCATTGTAGTGCAGAGCCTGGATGCTGTCCTACATATTTGTAGTTCTATTCTGTCCATGTTGTTATG
>JAOPHQ010006127.1:10000-38394 GCA_030340625.1 Merluccius polli
TATATATATATATATATATATATATATATGCTACTAATAATACTACTACTACCACTATTACTATTAATTAATATTCTGCTTGTGATTCATTTATTAATAGCTATTATTTATGATAATACGTTATCATGAATATGTATTATTAATACTATAATTATAATTGATTATTAATATGCATGATTAATACTACAACAACAAACAAGGAATAATGATGAATTATTTATAATAATATGAACGATGACGATCATGATACAGCATAATTATTATTCTATATTCATAATCATCATGATCATCATCATTCATATTATGAATGATGGCCAAATTAGTCCTCCAAACAAATAGGGGGCAGCATATTACCAGGAAGTTGTGGTGTCCACCCCCACCCCCAAGGCGTTAGGTCCCTCCTCCTCCCTCCCCCTAAACGCATCACCCTACTCTGAATATAGCGTAAAGCTTAGTGTTACAGTGAACCTGTGGACCTGTGCTACTTGGGGGAGAAGTTTTTCTCCCCCAAGTGATCCGGTAAGTTAGAGACAGCGTTACATTTTTCAGCGTACTTTTGTACTTTTCTTTGCCGTCGAACTTGGTTTCCTGCCGCGAGCGGGTGGTGGTGAAAATAACGGTCGCTTGCCAAGAGCGTCCGCCATCCCTGAGTTTACTGTTGCATTCATTGACTACCTGTCTTTAAATGGTCTAACCTGGGGGCGGGACCTTCAACATGATTGACAAGAGGTTAGAATGCGCCCTCTGGGTCTTCATCCTCTCATGCTGGACTGCGGGCAGACCAGACGCTGCAGGGACGCCAAGCGCCTCTTGAGGTACAACGCGGTATTACGAGGCGGTACGCACCGGCGCTAGCTGGGCTAGCTGCTAATTTAAGTAAATATCTATGCAACACTACACATTGACGTCTTTGACAAACTAATAATCGTTGCGCCTTTAACAAGACAGAGAGGGAGCAGAGTGGTTGGCCTTGAAGATGGCTGCCGTGCTCGCTGGAGTAAAGGACTAATTATCTCAGCACGCTTTCATCTTCCCGCCATTCTCTCTCTCTTTCCTATAATCTGGGACACCTCTCTCTCTCTCTCTCTCTCTCACAGCTGGGCTGTATTACATCGTATAAATGAGCTGCTCTGAGCTCATCCCACTGATCGCCCCGGCAACGCAGCGCTGAGGCTGATGGGGGGAGAGCCGAGACCTGTGGAGATCCATACGTATGGATGAGAGACATAGAGACAGAGAGAGAGACAGAGAGAGAGAGAGAGTACATATACGTATGGATGAGAGACATAGAGCAAGAGAGAGAGAGAGAGAGAGAGAGAGAGAATCTCCATATACGTATGGATGAGAGACATAGAGAGACAGGGAGAGAGAGAGAGAGAGAGAGACAGAGACAGAGACAGAGACAGAGAGAGAGAGAGAGAGAGAGAAGTACCCCTACATATGGACGAGAGAGAGAGAGAGAGAGCACCTCAGTCCATACATATGGATGAGACAGGGACGAGAGACATGGGGCGAGAAAGAGAGAGGTTGGGAGAGAAAGAGAGAGATGGGGTGAGAAAGAGAGAGGGGGAGGTGGAGTGAGAGAGGATGGGAAAGAGTAAGTTACAGACAGAAAGAGACACCGGATGGAGAGAAAGGATAACAACATGAGAGAGACACAATAACAGATGGAGAGATGGATGGAGAGATAGGGAGGACAAGAGAGAGTGAGGGATAGAGACAGCAAGAGCGTGAGAGATGGAGAGAGCGATGGGGAGAGAGGAGAGTAGGGAGGGAGAGTGAGAGGGAGAGAGATAAAGAGACAGAGATAGAGGGGGGGAAGTACCGGAAGAATGTTATTTACAGAGAAAGAGACAGAGATAGAGAGAGCGATATAGAGAGTGAGATAGAGAGATAGAGAGAAAGAAATATAGAGATAGAGGGATGTAGATAGAGAGATAGAGAGATGTAGATAGAGACATATGGAGATATAGAGATAGAGCGATAGAGATGTAGATAGAGAAATAGAGATAGAGGGATAGAGAAGGAGATAGAGATGGATATAGAGAGATGGAGCTAGAGAGATAGAGATAGAGGGATGGAGATAGCGAGATAGAGAGATGTAGATAGACATATGGAGATATAGAGATACAGCGATAGAGATGTAGATAGAGAGATAGTGATAGAGGGATAGAGAAGGAGATAGAGATGGAGATATAGATAGAGAGATGGAGATAGAGAGATAGAGATGGAGATAGAGGGATAGAGAAGGAGATAGAGATGGATATAGAGAGATAGAGATAAAGAGATGGATATAGAGAGATGGAGATATAGAGATGGAGATATAGAGAGATGGAGATAGAGAGATGAAGATAGAGGGATAGAGAAGGAGATAGAGATGGATATAGAGAGATGGAGATAGAGAGATGGAGATAGAGAGATAGAGATAGAGGGATAGAGAAGGAGATAGAGATGGAGAGAGGGATAGAGAGGGAGGGGGATCTATTGCTTCCAACTCTATTTTGACATATGCCATATTGCTGCTATACTATATAAACTGTTGCATGTCTACCTTTGATGTTTTACATTTCCATATTGTAGGCTAGGCCTGTATTTATTCTTTTTTTCCTCTATAGTTTCACTTGAAACTGTTATGTTCATTTTGCACTAAAGATCTTAATAAAATTAGAGAATACTGGACTATTTTTTTTATTGAATTACCAATAAATAAATGTTTGGTACAGACCCCAACAAATGTCATATCATGATTTCAATCGTTTTTTTTCAATAAAAATGAACATTGTGATGCAGAATTATCATTCCCACGAATCATATCGCAATCGCAATATCTGTAAAAAATAATTGATTAATAATAATTGAAAAAATGTTTTTTTTTTAGCATATCGTTCAGCCCTACTATAGAGCCACGCGTCTGGTGACATCAGACACGGTGTTGGAGGCCGAGTGACGGTGTTGCTTGGTTACATCAGATGTGGTGTTTGAGTGATGGTGTTGCTTGGTTACATCAGATGTGGTGTTTGAGTGATGGTGTTGCTTGTTTCCTACACCATTCCACGTCTGAGCAGGGCTGCTTGTTGTCCAGGAGGACATCCAGCTGGTGCATTCTGGGAAACGCGGTCAGGGATCAGCGGTGACAGCCACTTAAGAGCCTCGCGGAGCCGCTATATGCTGCTAAGTGATCAATCGATGACACGAGTCAATTATCACCTCCCACATCTGTCAGAAGAGGCCCACACACACACACGCACACACACACACACACACACACACACACACACACACACATACATACACACACACACACTAGTCGCCACTTTCTGCTAGCTGACCTAGCTAACACAACAACACGTGGAGATATAGGTGAGAGACTGAAGCGAGAGCAGAACATTACTTCCACATGTCGCTACGCATAAGGCTACTGCTAGCTGCTCACCGCTAGCTGCTAACTGCTAGCTGTCAGCCCCTACCACCCCCTGCCATCCATTTAGCTGCAACCTCAACCTCGCCAATTAAAAAAACATCATCACGCAGGACTCATAATACATTACATAATAGCATCTCACCGTATTAAACTGACAGGAAAATAATATTTGAATACCGGACTAAATACGGTCCCTCCAGCCAACAGGTGAGTTTATTCCACAGTCGTCCTTAAGGCGTTATGCAAGCGGGGCGGTCTCCCTCCTGCGCTAATAGGGCTGGGAGACAGGCCTCCACCAGGTGCCTTAACCCAGGTGTCTGCGCCGCGCCGGTCCGCTGGCTAAATGCCACACGGATCTGGCGAGCTGACAGCGGGGCCGTACACCGGGTTAAACTGCTCTTTAATTTCACAACGCGGCTTCACTTCAAAACTTACTTACCATTTTATTACCCCTCTCGTTTTTTTTTTTTCTGTCTCAATGTTTTAAAGGAGAAAAATGTCCCCCCTCTCCCAACATCTCTTCCAGAGATGACCAGCAGCATCAAAGTGTTTCGTAAACCTCTGGCGGGGTGGGGTCGCCATTGTGGCACCAACTATATTTCCCGGCGTCTCACAAAGAGCTGCCCTCCTGCTCGGCTCCACACAAGCCTCGGGGGTTTATGCAGCAATCACAGTTTTTCCTAAAGCGCCTCTGATAAGTGACCGGAGTCTTAAGGACAACAATGGCGGAGGTAAGGGTCTATCTGCCCCGCGCCGGGCGGACAATACAGAGGAAAAACACAGCAGTTTCTGGTCGTTACGTCTGAATGTTGTAAATAAGGAAAACAGCAGTGTGCTGCTGGCTGTCCCTTACATGACCTGCCGCTGTGATGCGCCTCCCCTCTCTCACCAGAAACACAATCACCATAACAATGCCTCCATTATAAAACACACATGTCTTTCATGTACAAATACATTATTGTCACAAAAGCGCATGTCAATACCCCATTTTGGCCATCAGAACTGGAACTCCATAAGAGGCCATTACCTATTTCAGGAGATGTGAACATCAGGTAACGTATCAATAGTTACATCCGAGTAAACAAACAACAACAATAACAACCCATGCTTCAGGAATCACCATGGAAACCATGCGAGAACGACACGTCAACACCCTCGGTCTGGAACAATGATCCTGGGCTGACAGCAAAGCATTGTGGGATGGCGCAGCATTCCCACAGTGCGTCCGTGGGACCAACCGATTGCTGGGTCACGAGTTGACAAAGACCGTCCAGAGGTCCGGCAGGAGGACAGCGCAGAAGCATTAGAGGAACGCATGTTTGCTGTTACATGTGGGTGTGTGAGCAGAAATGCTGTTTTTCTCTGTTTCTCTGTTCTCTGTTTATTTTTTTACCACATGTCTGCCTGTATAACATTCATAATTGATAACAATCTAGTCATTTAGCAGACGATTTTATCCAAAGCGAATGAATTGAATTAAACTTTATCTAAATACGAGGTGAATTGACGAAACTGGGTTCGGCAACTTGCTCTAGGATGCCTACATGAATACTGGGTATCGAACCCAGGACCTTTTGGCTGGGAGTCTAGCCCCACTACACGTCTAATGTCCTATTGTGTGTTGTGTGCGGTGGTCCATCCAATAGGATAGACCATGCTATCCTGCCACTATGTGTCCGCCATCGATTGCACTCTAAGCGTCCCTGGGAGGAGGGATCCCTCTTGGGTCTCCCTCCTCAAGGTCTCCTCCCTCTGGGTGGGGGGTTGTGTTTGGCCTTGGACCTGCAGAGGGTTTCCTGTGGTATAAAGTGTGCCTGTGAAGCCCACTGAGACTGTGATCAACACGCATAACACTGACGCTGCTCCACACGCAACGCGATGTTGTTTCCTGTCTCACCGTTGACTTCCTGCGCGCCGGCGTCCGTGAACAGCATGCTCATCACCTCCTCGAAGTTGCAGCCCGGCTCGGCGGTGTGCGGGTCCTGGCTCACGTGGTGCAGCATGCGCTTCAGCACGTCGTCCAGGGACGCGGCCGCCTCGTCCAGCAGGATGCTGGCGCGCGCCAGGAACCCGCCCAGGTCCCGGTGCGCTCGCACCTCCTCCTCGAAGTTCATCAGCGTCACATACTGCAGTGGAGGAGGAGGAGGAGGAGGAGGAGGAGGTGATGGGGATGGTGAGGAGGAGTTGGGGAAAAAAGTTTGGTGCCTTGTTTTCACGCCAACCCTGTGCTGACGACCAGCAGATGTACAGCTGATTGGCTGGATTATTATGCTAATTGTCCAAATCCAGATGGTTGGATCAAAAGAGTTTCATTTTGGCCCATGTCTAAAGAGATGTTTTAAATGTTAAAATGTGTCATTTTCCTGCACTTTCTCTCTCATGAGTGGAGAAAGGTTTAAAAGGACTGTGGTTTTAGAGTCATGTGCTAAATGGCTGAATTTAAATATGATTAAACTAAATCTGGAGCAAATCTGATTTTGACGACAAGAAAGTCTTTCGATTTGTACTATTAGTAGGAGTCAGCACACTGATAAAACAGCATCAAAAATAAAGTTATAAATTAGGAGGATTTCAATGCGAGGCAGAAAAAATAAATGACATTTTATTGAATCACATTTTAAAGATGTGAAATGGACATCTGGCTGTTTTTGTTTTCAAAGAAAACAAAAATCTGTTACAGTCTGGCACAACACAGATTGTGCCAGTAAGTCACTTTTTTCATCATAATCATAAATAACTCAATGTCAAAATATTACGCTCTGCCATTGTCACGATTTAGTTAACAATTTAACAATAACAATTCATATTTAATCAAGATAATGCTCTGTTATGCAACACTACAGTACATTTTTAACTCCATTATACGACAGTAATAATACTTCATAGTCTTACCCTTCTCGAAGTGTTCAGTAACACGCATCCTGAGTCATCTGCGTCTGGAGGACAATAAAACAAAACAATACTTTAATATTGTGAAACCACATGTAAATATATTCTGTGTGATGTGAATGAATGGATCTACATGGCTAGTGTAGCTACGGCATTTAGCTAGCTGTCACTGTGATTGAAACCTTGCTGCTCGGGTTTGACAACAGCATCTGTCAACTCCATTACAGGCAACAGCTTGTATGTTGGCCATGTGTTGTTCTTGAACATGGCCAAGAACAACACCACACACAAGAACACACCACAACACATGTGTTGTTCTTGAACATGTGTTGTTCTTGAACATGGCTCACATCTCTACATGCCAAGCCACATGTCTGGGATCATGACATGCACAGCAGTGTTACAAAAAATGTATATCTGCATCTTATATATATTTTTTAATTCAAACAATTATTTATTGTATTTTACATGAATCCTTTTCTTGATTTATTATCTTTTAATGATTGTCCTTCTAATGTTTTCACATGTGATTTCTTCCTTTGAAAAGAACTATGAATGGCCTTGAGTTTAAAAGGTGCTGTATAAATAACCTTGCATAGCTAGCATGGCTATATGGCTAACATTGCTACATGGCTGGCATTATTACAATCTTTTCAAATAGTGTTTTTTTTCACAATTTTCTTATCTAAATAATTGACTCTGTCCATTGAAATTGCTTGTTTTCTTAATTTCTGCTAATTCCAAACGCAGTGAAACGCAGGCTGTGACGGCGGATGACTAAGACTGGACCAGAGGTGTGAACTCAAACGGTGTTAGAACCGCCTGAAACTATCTGCCACTAAATGCGAGCACTACGACTGACAACAATGTATAACGAATGGTTAAAAGGATATTCGTCCAAGACTAATTGCTGCTTTAAGTATATTTCAGGCGAGTTTTATTGGTTTTACTCTGTCATATGTCACTTCCTCTCTTCTTGCAGCCACCAAGCAGCAGCGGTAACCTCTAGTAACCTCTAGTAGTACAGAGCCGCAGTATCTGCTAATTCCACACACATTGAGAAGTTACTAGGAGTATTAACGGTGAGAGGAGCAAACAGGAATAGACATCAGAAGCAGCGGAGCAGAGGAGGAGGAAAGTCTAAGATGAAATGTCAAGAGCCAAGTCTCTCTAAGCTCCTCGTGAAAGAGGAGCAGAGTCCTGATAAGAGACCTGAACACTCTCTACTAACGGGGACGCCGCTCTGGTCCCCAGATTACACACCAACACTGTCTACTTACTGGGTCGCCACTCTGGTCCTCTGATAAAACACCAACACTGTCTCAGATAACACACCAACATTGTCTACTTACTGGGTCGCCACTCTGGTCCTCTGATAAAACACCAACACTGTCTCAGTTAACACACCAACACTGTCTACTTACTGGGTCGCCACTCTGGTCCTCTGATAAAACACCAACACTGTCTCAGATAACACACCAACATTGTCTACTTACTGGGTCGCCACTCTGGTCCTCTGATAAAACACCAACACTGTCTCAGTTAACACACCAACACTGTCTACTTACTGGGTCGCCACTCTGGTCCTCTGATAAAACACCAACACTGTCTCAGATAACACACCAACATTGTCTACTTACTGGGTCGCCACTCTGGTCCTCTGATAAAACACCAACACTGTCTCAGATAACACACCAACACTGTCTACTTACGGGGACGCCGCTCTGGTCCTCTGATAACACACCAACATTGTCTACTTACTGGGACACCGCTCTGGTCCTCTGATAACACACCAACACTGTCTACTTACTGGGACACCGCTCTGGTCCTCTGATAACACACCAACTCTGTCTACTTACGGGGACGCCGCTCTGGTCCCCAGATAACACACCAACATTGTCTACTTACTGGGACACCGCTCTGGTCCTCTGATAACACACCAACATTGTCTACTTACTGGGACACCGCTCTGGTCCTCTGATAACACACCAACACTGTCTACTTACTGGGACGCCGCTCTGGTCCTCTGATTACACTCCAACTCTGTCTACTTACGGGGACGCCGCTCTGGTCCTCAGATAACACACCAACTCTGTCTACTTACTGGGACACCGCTCTGGTCCCCGGATAACACACCAACACTGTCTACTAACGGGGACGCCGCTCTGGTCCTCAGATAACACACCAACACTGTCTACTTACTGGGACGCCGCTCTGGTCCTCAGATAACACACCAACACTGTCTACTAACGGGGACGCCGCTCTGGTCCCCAGATAACACACCAACTCTGTCTACTTACTGGGACGCCGCTCTGGTCCCCAGATAACACACCAACACTGTCTACTTACGGGGACGCCGCTCTGGTCCTCTGATAACACACCAACACTGTCTACTTACGGGGACGCCGCTCTGGTCCCCAGATAACACACCAACATTGTCTACTTACTGGGACACCGCTCTGGTCCTCTGATAACACACCAACACTGTCTACTTACGGGGACGCCGCTCTGGTCCTCAGATAACACACCAACACTGTCTACTTACGGGGACGCCGCTCTGGTCCTCAGATAACACACCAACACTGTCTACTTATGGGGTCGCCACTCTGGTCCTCAGATAACACACCAACACTGTCTACTTACTGGGACGCCGCTCTGGTCCTCTGATAAAACACCAACTCTGTCTACTTACGGGGACGCCGCTCTGGTCCTCTGATTACACACTAAGGCCCTCAACAGGCCAGAAATACAAACACACACACACACGCACACACACACACACACACACACACACACACACAAAGCAATATTCACATAAATGCACACACAATCATAGTAAAACACACACACACACACAAAGCAATATACAGACACACACACCCCCCGCCCTTCCTGGCTGCCGCTCGTAAAGCCCTTACATAACATATCAATCTGGGCAGAGGGGAGCCCATTATTGCTTTACAGCGGGCTTCCCTCCACTGAGCCCCCACTGGAATACCCACAATGCAGTGTAAAGGCTTAGCCTGTCCCCACTCAGTTCCTCTCAATGCCCTGTGGAAGCCTTGGCCTGTCCCCACTCAGGTCCTCTCAATGCCCTGTGGAAGCCTTGGCCTGTCCCCACTCAGGTCCTCTCAATGCACTGTCCACATTTGTGTCCCCACAAATGACCCAAGCAGTACTGGTGTTCGTCCTGCCACCTCCAGTGATAGAGACGAGACCTCAGTACTGGTCTTCATCCTGCCAGCCCCAGTGAGACGAGACCTCAGTACTGGTCTTCATCCTGCCAGCCCCAGTGAGACGAGACCTCAGTACTGGTGTTCATCCTGCCAGCCCCAGTGAGACGAGACCTCAGTACTGGTCTTCATCCTGCCAGCCCCAGTGAGACGAGACCTCAGTACTGGTGTTCATCCTGCCACCTCCAGTGAGACGAGACCCCAGTACTGGTGTTCATCCTGCCACCTCCAGTGATAGAGACAAGACCTCAGTACTGGTGTTCATCCTGCCACCTCCAGTGATAGAGACAAGACCTCAGTGCTGGTGCTCATCCTGCCGGGTCCAGTGAGACGAGACCTCAGTACTGGTCTTCATCCTGCCACCTCCAGTGATAGAGACGAGACCTCAGTGCTGGTCTTCATCCTGCCAGCCCCAGTGATAGAGACAAGACCTCAGCACTGGTCTTTATCCTGCCACCTCCAGTGATAGAGACAAGACCTCAGTACTGGTCTTCATCCTGCCAGCCCCAGTGAGACGAGACCTCAGTACTGGTGTTCATCCTGCCACCTCCAGTGAGACGAGACCTCAGTACTGGTGTTCATCCTGCCAGCCCCAGTGAGACAAGACCTCAGTACTGGTGTTCATCCTGCCACCTCCAGTGATAGAGAGAAGACCTCAGTACTGGTCTTCATCCTGCCAGCCCCAGTGAGACGAGACCTCAGTACTGGTCTTCATCCTGCCACCTCCAGTGATAGAGACAAGACCTCAGTACTGGTCTTCATCCTGCCACCTCCAGTGATAGAGACGAGACCTCAGTGCTGGTCTTCATCCTGCCAGCCCCAGTGATAGAGACAAGACCTCAGCACTGGTCTTCATCCTGCCACCTCCAGTGATGGAGACATGACCTCAGTACTGGTCTTCATCCTGCCACCTCCAGTGATAGAGACAAGACCTCAGTACCGGTGTTCATCCTGCCAGCCCCAGTGATAGAGACAAGACCTCAGCACTGGTGTTCATCCTGCCAGCCCCAGTGAGACGAGACCTCAGTACTGGTGTTCATCCTGCCAGTCCCAGTGAGACGAGAGCTCAGTACTGGTGTTCATCCTGCCAGCCCCAGTGAGATGAGACCTCAAGCCACCAGCTCTTAGAAACATGTTAGCTTTTATAATATAATATCAACACTCTAGACCCACATGCATTTTGGGATATGTATGTATATGTGTGTGTGTGCATGTGTGTGTGCATGGATAAGGCTGTGAAAGCTTGGATGAAAGGGCTGCACGTCTCTAGTTCCCCTCACACGGTGAGCGGTTCAGAGGTCTGGTGCACACGTGCAGCGATGCTATCGCAGGAGGTGTGCACTCGCCACGTGTGCCGTGCTTGGATCATCAAAAGCCTCGCTATCAAGCGTTTGCAGTCGGGCTGATCCAGTCCCTGAGGAGAGAGGAGCAGGGCAAGCAGCCTCGGGCAGATCTTCATATATATTCATATAGGATTACCTGAACCTCCCAGCCACCGGCCCCCTCCAGCGGCCATGGAGAGCCCTAATATATGGCTTAGTGTTATCTAGAATGGTTGGAGGGCAGGATTAGACAGACAGTGTGTCACTCCCTCACAGCCGACTCTTTTCTCACACCACTTTGTCTGCTAAAAGGGACAGAGAGTTGTTTCTGATGGCCGTATCAGTGGATATTGTTGAGTATTGTTGAGTATTGTTGGGTAATGTTGAGTGTTGTTGAGTATTGTTGAGTATTGTTGGGTAATGTTGAGTGTTGTTGAGTATTGTTGAGTATTGTTGAGTGTTGCTGAGTATTGTTGAGTATTGTTGAGTATTGTTGAGTGTTGTTGGGTATTGTTGAGTATTATTGAGTGTTGTTGGGTATTGTTGGGTATTATTGAGTGTTGTTGGGTATTGTTGGGTATTGATGATAAGTATTGTTGAGTATTGTTGAGTGTTGTTGAGTGTTGTTGGGTATTGTTGAGTATTGTTGAGTATTGTTGGGTATTGTTGAGTATTGTTGAGTGTTGCTGAGTATTGTTGAGTATTGTTGAGTATTGTTGAGTATTGTTGAGTGTTGTTGGGTATTGTTGAGTATTATTGAGTGTTGTTGGGTATTGTTGGGTATTATTGAGTGTTGTTGGGTATTGTTGGGTATTGATGATACGTATTGTTGAGTATTGTTGAGTGTTGTTGAGTGTTGTTGGGTATTGTTGAGTATTATTGAGTATTGTTGGGTATTGTTGAGTATTGTTGAGTATTATTGAGTGTTGTTGGGTATTGTTGAGTATTGATGATAAGTATTGTTGAGTATTGTTGAGTATTATTGAGTATTGTTGAGTATTATTGAGTGTTGTTGAGTGTTGTTGGGTATTGTTGAGTATTGATGATAAGTATTGTTGAGTATTATTGAGTGTTGTTGGGTATTGTTGAGTATTGATGATAAGTATTGTTGAGTATTGTTGAGTATTATTGAGTGTTGTTGAGTGTTGTTGGGTATTGTTGAGTATTGATGATAAGTATTGTTGAGTATTGTTGAGTATTATTGAGTGTTGTTGAGTGTTGTTGGGTATTGTTGAGTATTGATGATAAGTATTGTTGAGTATTATTGAGTGTTGTTGAGTGTTGTTGGGTATTGTTGAGTATTGTTGAGTATTATTGAGTATTGTTGAGTATTATTGAGTATTGTTGGGTATTGTTGGGTATTGTTAAGTATTGATAAGTATTGTTGAGTATTGTTGAGTGTTGTTGGGTATTGTTGAGTATTATTGAGTATTGTTGAGTATTGTTGAGTATTGTTGGGTATTGTTGAGTATTATTGAGTATTGTTGCGTATTGTTGAGTATCGTATTGATGCAGAGCTGCAGTAGTAGTAGAGTCTTGTCTTGGACTCAAGATGTTTTTCTATGGTCTCGGACTCAGAGTCTTGTCTTGGACTCGTTGGTATTTTGGACTCGGACTTGGCCATTGGTCTCGACAAACATTCTAGTTGGTCTCAGCCGAGTCCAGCTGCCTTTACATTTTATTTTTCAAGTACTGCTAATATTGTTGAGTTTTCTTGACTGTACTATTGCTGAGTGTAGTTGAGGGTAGTTGAGTATTGTTGAGTGAAGTTGTGTTTTGTCATTATGGTTGAGTATCAGTGAAGGGGGAGCGTCTCACTCAGCTGGTTTTGAATGTTTTACAACAAGAGAGCGGCGGTTGGCAGTGTCGTATCGCGTATCGAGTATCGTTGCTGTAGCATAGCATCAGTGTTGTACTGCTGTGCTCAGGCAGACGGCATGACATCTAAAGTTCAAGGTCTTCACGTTGATTTGTTTGGGATGCAAATGGTCCGCTGCAGCAGAATAACAGCAGAATGAAAGAGTTGTTTTTCATCCGTGACAACGCACAAAAGAACAATCAGCCTTCACTGAGTCACATCTGAAGACTACCTACTTTTTTAGGAATACTTTAGTATCTAAGCTTTTGTGATTGCTTTGCTCTTCTGTGTTGAGGTTTGTTTTGTTACGTTGTCGGGTTGTGTGTTGTTATGCTGTGTTGCATTTTGTCATTTTGTTGTTTTTTATGGTGCTGTATTGAGTTGTTTTGTGTTTTAGTTGTTTCTGATCTTTGTGATCACTCAGCTTGTATGGCACCAAACGAACCAGTTCAGAAAACAGAACATCACGCAAATAGTTCTGTTCCTTTGGTTAGATCATAGTTTGGTTAGATCACAGTTTGGTTAGATCATAGTTTGGTTAGATCACAGTTTGGTTAGATCATAGTTTGGTTAGATCATAGTTTGGTTAGATCACAGTTTGGTTAGATCATAGTTTGGTTAGATCATAGTTTGGTTAGATCATAGAGTTTGGTTCTTAGCTAGCTTGCTCTTCTCTACAGGGGAGCTCCTACACAAGGCAGTGCAATATGACTTGTCATGTGATTGTAGACTATAACAATGTGTGCCAAAATGTATATAATTCAATTAGGGCTGTACCCGACTCAGGACTCAGGAGTCGACTCCCGAGGCGCCAGGACAATCGGATATTCGACGATTCGTGGCTTAAAAAAATACATTAAAAAAATGTCCAATCCACAGTTGTTGTCATAAAGTTGTGTTGATTTACATCCTTGTGTTGCATACAGCCAAGCCAATCAACTGCATTCAAAAGTAGACTGAGTAAAGTTAACAGCTCCAGATCTCTTTACAATAGTCGAGATTATTTTGCATTTGGCTATCAAGGTCATCGGATCTAACATGAAATACATTTCCTCCTGAAGCATTAGTTCCCTTGTAATAATTATTTTCTCTTTTCTATTATTACTGTTATGACATTCCTTTATGTTAAGCCTTTATATCATGTTTTATTCGGTTATTGTTATGAACATAAAAAACAAAAACCTGCGACTCTCTGAGGGATGATTTGACTAGTTGTCTCTTAGGGCATAGCCCTAGATTCAATCACCCGTTTTTTTTGTAAAAATCCTTGTCTTTTATCATTGTCCTTTTTAATCCTCCTCTGCTCTTTTGTAGCTGTGGTTTTATTTAGTTTTATTTTAATATTAATCTCCAAGGTTTCCTTTGCTTCTCTGTCTTTTCACCATTGCTTGCATTCCTCATTACTCCCTTCCTTGTATTTTATGAGTCAATCATACCTATTCCCCTTCAAAACGCTTGTTTTATCAAGAAACATGTAGCAGAAAAACTGCTTCGTGAAAATAAAATAAAATAAATAATGAAACCATTGGAAGTTATTTATAAATGCGAAGCCCGGCAGACTAGCTGCTGGATGAAGAAAGCGGCGGCTCCCTGCTGTGCTGTGTGTGTGTGTGTGTGTGTGTGTGTGTGTGTGTGTGTGTGTGTGTGTGTGTGTGCGTGATGTGACAGCTCCCCCTTACTGAGCGCTGCCTCTCGCCTGGTTTCCTATGGAGACACATCTCACTGTGTATGTCTATAGCAGCGAGAACACCAGCCTCAACCTGAACCTTACTACTCCTACTCTGTCATCGAAAACCTCCATGGGTGTTGTGACAGCCGCGTGACCCCAGGGGGAGCCGAGCGTCGACATACAGCAGCGAACGGAAACCATAGTATTAGTAGTAGACCGATGTGATGGGTGACATGTCACCCAAACTTCCTGTGTATTTTGTTGAAGATGAAGCAGATATTCTATTGACTATTTATGCTTTTACCCAAAGGGACTGAACTCAGACACATCCATCCATAGTCATAGTGAACTCAGATACATTCAGTCATTAAGGAGCAGGTAGGGGTTAGGAGGCGTGTTGCTGTAGGATGCCTACAAGGTTGGCTGTGGACATTGGGGATTGAACCCAGAACCTTTCAGCTATATGCACATTGCACACAAACCACAGAGAGCATAAATCTGCACTAGGAGTTAAATGGTCCTCCTGGAGTTTAACTTGTGCTCTCTCTACTTTATTAAACTGTTGCCTCTTAATAATTTCCTTATTTAGAAGCTACTTAGCAATCCCTTTGAGAGCAGCGATGAATAAACCATTACATCTTTCATCTGGACTTACCGGGTCCGTCTACTTAAGGCAAAGAGCGGTCATTTCCCATGTTGTGCACGTTTAGTCGTGTGCACACACACACACACACACACACACACACACACACTGTCGTTTTACGCAGGAGAGGTCGCGACCTTTACAGGAAGCTAAATCTTTAAGCTGCTACCTTTCAGGGCTTCGTCTTTACAGCTAAATGGACTGGGATTTAAACATGTGGAAACTAGTCCAGCTGCAATCATGGATGAAAAGCATTGGTAACAAGACATCCCATAACCACATCTTAACACTGGAAGGGACATAGTGCCACCGTCGCTAACAGGAACACACCCTGTCAATAAGTGTCAATAAGAGGAGGACATCTCCAAGGTTGCGACAACATATTAGGGCTGCAACTAACCATTATTTTCATAGTCGATTCATCTGACGATGATTAATTCAATTGATTGATTAATCACTTAGTCTAGAAAATGTCATAAATAATAGCAAATGCCATCACAGCCAAGAACAACTAAAGTTTTCATTTTATAATGATCCATGAACCAAACATTTTAATTTCTGAAGCATTGAGCAGCAAATGTTATTGGTATTTGTACTTGATGAACGACCTAAACGATTATAAAAATGTGGTTTGATTAATTTTCTACCAATCAACCGATTATTAGTTGAATCGATTAATCAACTAATAATTGCAACCCTACAAACCTATGAAAAGATACTAGTCCCTAACCCAAACCTAAATCTATCCTAGACTTACCTAAGATACCACAGTCCCTAACCCAAACCTAAATCTATCCTAGACTTACCTAAGATAGTCCCTAGCCCAAACCTAAATCTATCCTAGACTTACCTAAGATACCACAGTCCCTAACCCAAACCTAAATCTATCCTAGACTTACCTAAGATACCGCAGTCCCTAACCCAAACCTAAATCTATCCTAGACTTACCTAAGATACCACAGTCCCTAACCCAAACCTAAATCTATCCTAGACTTACCTAAGATACCGCAGTCCCTAACCCAAACCTAAATCTATCCTAGACTTACCTAAGATAGTCCCTAACCCAAACCTAAATCTATCCTAGACTTACCTAAGATACCGCAGTCCCTAACCCAAACCTAAATCTATCCTAGACTTGCCTAAGATAGTCCCTAACCCAAACTCTACCAAAGGAATGACAATCCCAAACTGTTTACAGAGGATTCAAGTACACAGTAAAACTCAATTACTTAACGAAAATCAACGTTAAACATTTGAAGTGACTCCATGGCAGTGATGGGGTACAGACAGTGAAACGTCCACCGGATACAAAGCAGGAACGTTTTAGGTGAGCTTTCGTAAAGCAGTATTGACTTAAATTAAATTGAATTGAATTAACTATAAAAACCAGATGTTTCGGTGAATGAGTTTTAGTTGGGAGCTACTGAAAGTGTCTGGAGGAATCTCTGAGCTATTTGTCTTTCACAGCCACCGCCAGTTCAGCCAAATAAAATGTGAAGTTCAGCATCTGCACGTTGATTTGATTGGGATCATGCAAACATAATATTGCAGTGGGAATAAATGAAAGAGCTTTTTTAACCGGTGACTCGGCAAAACTAACAATGACATCAGCTTTTATAGAGTCCTATCAAAATATACTCTGTCTTTTATCATTTTTATATTAGCTTTCGTGATTGTCAGAGACATAAATGAACAGACATCCATCTGGCCTTGGTGTTTATCCATCATTATTAATTTAATAGTTTTACTTTACTTTGTTTACCTCAGCTCATGAAACACTATTTAGTAATTTCTCAGAGGTTATCCGAAGCGACTTACAGTGAATACGTATACAGATGATGAAGGAGCAGATAGGGGTTAGGTTAGATAGGGTTAGATAGGGGTTAGGTTAGATAGGGTTAGATAGGGGTTAGGTTAGATAGGGTTAGATAGGGGTTAGGTTAGATAGGGTTAGATAGGGGTTAGGTTAGATATGGTTAGATAGGGGTTAGGTTAGATAGGGTTAGATAGGGGTTAGGTTAGATAGGGTTAGATAGGGCTTAGGTTAGATAGGGTTAGATAGGGGTTAGGTTAGATAGGGTTAGATAGGGATTAGGTTAGATAGGGTTAGATAGGGGTTAGGTTAGATAGGGTTAGATAGGGGTTAGGTTAGATAGGGTTAGATAGGGGTTAGGTTAGATAGGGTTAGATAGGGATTAGGTTAGATAGGGTTAGATAGGGGTTAGGTTAGATAGGGGTTAGGTTAGATAGGGTTAGATAGGGGTTAGGTTAGATAGGGTTAGATAGGGATTAGGTTAGATAGGGGTTAGGTTAGATAGGGTTAGATAGCGGTTAGGTTAGATAGGGTTAGATAGGGCTTAGGTTAGATAGGGTTAGATAGGGCTTAGGTTAGATAGGGTTAGATAGGGGTTAGGTTAGATAGGGTTAGATAGGGGTTAGGTTAGATAGGGTTAGATAGGGCATAGGTTAGATAGGGTTAGGTTAGATAGGGTTAGATAGGGGTTAGGTTAGATAGGGTTAGATAGGGCTTAGGTTAGATAGGGTTAGATAGGGGTTAGGTTAGATAGGGTTAGATAGGGGTTAGGTTAGATAGGGTTAGATAGGGCTTAGGTTAGATAGGGTTCGATAGGGGTTAGGTTAGATAGGGGTTAGGTTAGATAGGGTTAGATAGGGGTTAGGTTAGATAGGGTTAGATAGGGGTTAGGTTAGATAGGGTTAGATAGGGGTTAGGTTCTTCCTCTGGGACTCAGGTTGGCTGTGGGCAAGAGCATTGAACCCAGAACCTTTTGGCTGGGGGATCATAACCACTATACACAATCGTTGCTGTTTAGGAGAAAAACTAAAAAGACATATTGTGATCTTTCGCGGTGAAACAGTGCACCTCTGACAGCTCCCCGGCTCAGCGCCGTGGGGGGGGGGGGGGGGGGGGGGGATGTAGTGACACAGCCTGCAGGGGGGAGGACACTCTGCGTCTCCTTCCACCGCTAACGTAGCTCCACCTCACACCTCCTCGCTGCTACCAGGCGCCCTGAGCGCTACGACACGCAGGGACACCACCCCCCCGCCGCGACATGCTGTCACCTCCAACAACACTCTCTCTCCACCATCTTTCCCTAACCTCCCTCCCTCCCCTCTCTCTCTCTCTCTCTCTCTCTCTCTCTCTCTCTCTCTCTCTCTCTCGCTACCTTCACTTCAGTCTATTTCTCCTCTTCCCTCTCCATCTCTTCCCTTTCTCCCCTCCCTTTCCAAACCCATCTCTCTCTTATATTCCCTCTCTCTCTCTCTCTCTTTCTCTCTCCCTCTCTCCTCCTTCCCCTCTCTCTCTACCTCCCCACCTCGCTGAGGTACACACCTGTGACTGTCACCGTGGCAACACTAACCTGTTGACCCCCGGGGTTTCGTGGCGATGGGGTGTAAAATCCCTGGCACCTGCACCCGGGGAGCCGTCAGTCACCGTGACACCTGCCGCCGCCAGAGCCTATTTAGCTATTTATTTAGTTATGTATTTCTCTTTTCATCGTTTTAATCCTTAAACCTCAACAGTATTTAACAGTATTTGTGTTTTCTAAGGATGTAGTCTTTGGACTTCATGAAAACACATGGCATGAGTTGTAACAAGGTGAGTATTGTTGGGGTACTGTTGTGTGTTTTTGAGTATGTTAGATATTGTTGAGTATCATTGAGTATTGTGTGTTTTTGAGTATTTGTATTTATCTTTATTGAATATGGAGTATCATTTCTATATCATAGCCATGGTGCTGTGTTGTCAAACATATTCTAGACCTTTTCTCATTCCTGGGTTGTTGCTGTTGTTCTGAGTTTGAGTATTGTTGAGTATCATTGAGTGTCATTTTGTATTCTAGACCAATCAGAATCAGAATCAGAATGAGAGTTATTGGCAGATAAGTTTTCACTTACATGGAATTTGCTTTGGTGTGGATGGTGCATACAATAAACAGGAACTACCAAGGACAAATCATATAATATGGAGTATGGAGTATCATTGTGTAATGTTAGGTATAGTGTTGTTGTTTGACATAATGTAGGCCTATTCTCTGTGTTTTCTAAACGATGGAGTCCAGCTTTGCCAAGGTGATCAGCGGAGAACATTCCTGTGATGGTGGAGAGCGGGGGACCGGGTGGGCGGTGCGCGGCGAGCGGCGGCGGCTGCTAGCATGTTAGTGTGCAGACAGGCCGTCAGATGCAGTCTCTGGACTCCCAGATCGATACAGAACAGCATGCGTCCCCGAGACACAGAGGGGAATGAAACGCTTTCTTTCCAGGCTTTGACTACCACTGACAGCAGCAGCTGCACAAAGGAGAGTGCTGCTGCTGCTGTCAATGCAACGTGAACACTTAGTATACGCTCCATATGCCAGATATGCTCAATATATAGTCAACATATGCTAAATATATACTAAATGCTTATTATATGCCAAATATATACTCAATATACTCAAGATATACGTTCTAAAAGGCTAACAGTTTAGTCAATTTGGTCTAATGGACAGTAATAAAACGACCAACTTCGTGATTCAAATACAGAAATATTTGATCAGTCCCGTTCAGACAAGGTGTTCAAATCCCATCTCTGGAGATCCGATCCCAAGCGGACCTCTTGGGACGCAGGTATGACCAGCATCCAGGACAGAATGGGGAACATGGCATCGGTAAAAGCATGCTGACCTACACACTGCTAATTGTTTATAAGGTGCGTTATTTTTTTCACTTATTTTATTTTTACCTTATTTTTATAATGTACGTATAGCTACTGTGATATTCTGCTATTTATCCCTGTATATAGATTTATATTATATTGATATTCTGTTACTTTCCTTTTATTTAAAATGTATACTATATAGCTTTACATGTGCTATTTGCACAGTTGACAAGTTGTTGTATTTCACTGCTGTTGTACATGTACAATTATTAATTATCTCTTGATTCTTGGTAACCATAGCGATGAACCTACAGAAACCAGCTAAGGGACTTAAAAAAACCAACAGGCCAACAGCACAGGTCACCTCTGGCCAATGAGGTGCGGCCCTGCAGGACCTTCAAGCACCTGAAGGCTGCGGTTCAATAGTCTCCATGCTTAGGAAGGTTCCTCACTGAGTGAATGACATCAGCCATGATAAGAGCCGGTCGATGCTGAGGAAAGGTGCTTCAATGCTTCCTTTCTTATCTCCTTTAGCATAGGATACACTGGACCATCCTTTATGAAAGGAAAGGGGATAATGGCGTCCCACAAGTCCTTGCAGCAGTGACATTAAAAGCGATGAGTGGATCTGAAAGCCACTGATGTCCACACAGCAATCCTATCCTGTGATATTGTAGTTTTTTTCTTTTTGCGTTATTAAAATAACACTATAGAAAATTAAAATGAAAAAGTTTACTTTTACTTTTTTTTTCTTTCTTTCTTTTTTCTCTGACTATTTGAATATTCGTTCGGAAAACCTAACAATTATCCAAAGCTTGAAATTATGTTTTCTGGCCAGCCCCAATAGTAGTAGATTAGAAAAATGTTCATAGGGTTATGTTCATCCAATCATAGCCTACTAATTGGGATTCATGTCGATGAATAAGTGAACAGGAGGCTGAGGCTTTCACTTATTTCAATTCCGATGAAATGAAGTCATATTTTTCACAGAGTTGTCCATGTTTATACAGCCTGCATGAAACGACACGGTAAGCATGGGGCCAAGTATCTAAGAAGCGCTTTTAGTGGTCCATCTTTCACCAGCAGAACCGGCTCCAGAACATCGACCGCCGCATCCTCACGCAGCCGAGTGTAAGTGCAGTCGGATTCTCTCACATCTTTCCCTGACCTCATGACGTTTTCCATCGAGGTCAGGGAAAAGTGGTTATGAAAGTACATGGTATTTTTTTGGACTAGTCTTCGATCACCAAAACCACTCGGGTCAGGGAAAGCACCTGACCCCATTCCACTGGTCACATGACCTTATCAACCTCCTGCACATAATAATAATAATAATAATAATAATAATAATAATAATAATAATAATGGATTTTATTTAAAAAAGCGCCTTTCAGGTCACTCAAGGACACTGTACAAGAATACATTAAAATCACACAGTTAAAATATACAGACACAGGATAAAATAGACATAATATTGAATGATCAACATAATAAGATAAAATAAATAGGGCAAGTATGACAGTATGGATTATTTTGACAGAGAATCAGAGGGAGTATGCAGTCCGGAACAGGTGGGTTTTGAGTCTTGAAACATCTCTGTCGTCATGGATAACACTACTCAATAGCTGCAGCATATCGCTAATGCAGCTGTGAATGTTCATTCTGAGGGTCCAAAATGTACTTTTTGAATTTTGTCTTTTAACTGCCTGAGTAGAAAACATATTTAATCATAAAAAAAAGTTTTAACATGTAACCCTAATTGTTTTTTAGATGACCAAATGGTCAAATCTATCTGCCATGTTCATTTTGGACCCTGTTCATGCTGCTAAGCTGACATAGAGGAAGTGCAACCGAATGAGCTACCCGGCTCACTCATAGGCCAAAATGTCCGCCAGGCTAGTGATGTCCTTCCAGACTCGTTAGAAGCGATACGCCCATCTAGCTGTCAGCTCATTAGCATATTGATTGGTGATTCCAGCTGGTGACAGGAGAGGTTCCTCGGGACTTTAAACGAAACCGGAGGCCGGCCTCTGGTGCTCCGTCTCACCGGATATCTGTCTGTTGTTCCACCTGTCTACCCCCCCATTCATCTGTGTACCTGTCTGTCCGTCTGTCTGGCCGTCAACCTGTCCGCCTGTCTATTTGCTTCCCGTCTGGCCTACATGTCTAACTCTCTGTCTTTGGTTTTTTTATCTGCCTGTCTCTCTCCACCTGTTGCTCCATCCGTCAGTACTGACCTGGTCCAGGGCTGCTCTGGGTATCATAGAGATGGATGTTGTCACTGCAGGCGATGGGGGAGTCCTCCTGTCCCTCCTCCCGGCTCTCGCTGCAGTCCTCCTGCTCCGCCTCCCTCTGCTCTGGGGACACAACCGCACAGCGCCGCCGCCGCCGCGTTAGCACACCGTTAGCATCACGTTAGCATCACGTTATCGCACCGTTAGCACAGCGCCGAAATGTTAGCACACTGTTGGCCCGCAGTGCCGCCGTGTTTTTAGCGCACTGTTAGCGGTCTTAGCAGAGTCACTGTGTTAGCGCACTATTAGCACACTGTTAGCACCACGTTGCTGTGTTAGCACAGTGTGAGCATAGTGTTAGCATAGCTTTAACTCCAGCACAACGTTAGGAAAGCATAACATCGTTAGTGAGGCCAACCTTTCCTAGAATTAGAGCAGTTTCTATCGCTTCCCAACCGTTCAGCAACGGTCGGTCGTATTACATCCGGTCGCCATAGTTACCGAACGACAGAGGGAGGGTTTCGGGGGGGGAAGATCAAGATCACGCCACTCGCCACTATCACAGTGTCGTGAGAAAAAAACATGTACTAATCAACCTCTTGGAAGATGACCACAGTTAGCGGCGGCTTGTCAGTGATCATGTAATTGCGATAGCGCGCCGCCGCCGCTCCCTCTCAGTGGGCGGGAAACACCTCTGCAGCCGGTAAATGGAAAAAAAGACCCGCGACCCATTCATCAGCACCGCCGCCGCCGCCGCCGCCGCCGCCGCCTCCATCGTCTATAGCCGCCGCCGCGGAGTGAGCGGAGGAAGTAATTGGCCTGTGGAGACGCGGGGGATCCGGCGCCGGCACATTCTGTCCTCGCGGTGCACATGCTAATTGGGTGCTTCTCCGCGCGTCCTGAAGCTAATGGAAGTTGCGTTACCCTAGCAGCCGGAGCAAAGTTCATTATTTATATCCGAAAACGCACACGGGTGTGTGTGTGTGTGTGTGTGGGGGGGGGGGCGAAGGGCAGCTCCCTCGTAGGTTTGAGTTAAAGTTACTGCTGTTGTTGTGTATTTTATTATTATTATTATGATGATTTTATATCTGCGTCAACGCTGTTTAAAGTTTGAACCGCGGAGATATTCCTCTCCTACACAACGTATCAGAGTATCGACGGGGAACAGGAAGCAGAAGAGAGGATAGACGCACACACAGAGCCGCCGCACCCCCACCCCCAGCGGGATTTGAACCCCTAACCTTCTTTGCTGTTAAGCGCGACCCGCCGAGCCGCTCAGCAGCCGTACCGCCAGAGGTTGTGTAGCCGCAGAGAGACCTGCATGGAGGCTAGGCATTAGCTGTACGCAGCTAAAAGCGCTACATACAGGCTAACGTTGCCCACGCTAGCTACGTCGTGCGGCGATTTTACAACTACCGTGGGGACAGTTTTGTTCTGGTTTGTGTAAGAGTTTTGTTGTTTTATACTTTGCAGTATAATATAATCTTTAGTTTTGTTTTTTTTTAAATTTGTAACTGTAATCCGCTCAGCGATTGGTCGACGATGAAACTCACCCATTTCCTGGAAGAAGTAGCCGTTCTTGGACCTTCCAGAGGGAGGAGCGTCTGGAGGAGAGAGAGAGAGAGAGAGAGAGAGAGAGACAGAGAGAGAGAGAGAGAGAGAGAGAGAGAGAGATGAAATCAACCTGTTAAGGGTCTGCAGACGGGGATACAGTCCCAGTGAAGTGACATTCCTCCTCCGGTGAGGTAGGCAACACATAGACAAACCCATAGGAGCGACGGGGGGGGGGGGGGGGGGGGGGGAACGTATATTGACTGGTGGGGGTTTTGATGAAGCGGGAGTGCTTAAGAGTATTCCCCAACTGCGTTATCGATAGTACCTGTGGTTAGGACATTAAGCGTCGGTATCTGTGGGCTCCTCTTGTACTGCATAATAATCACTGCACTGCAGATACAGTCATTACAATCAATAGCAGAGTGGCTCTCCGGCGGTGGGCAGCTCCCATACATCACAACGCTAACTTGTTTTACTGCAATGAAGTCAGACTGTTTAAGAGATACGGTGTACTGACATGGAGATGGAGATACGGATGTTATAGATTTTAATATCCACGCTGTATCTACACAGTATATATATATATATATATATATATACGCATAGACGAGTGGTACATTTCATTCTTCGCATGAAATTATCGATGATGATCGAGAATCGAATGCGAGGTATTTCTACCAAACCTTTATCGTGAGTCTGCTGCTTCCTCCCTACACTGCAGAGTCTCCAGGAACTACGCAGCAGCACTGTGAAAAACTGTTCATCCTCTCAGTTTTCAGTTTCGGTTCAAAGTCTTACTCTCGTTTGGCTACTTTCTGCTTTACTTTTCCCCAAAAATGATCCGTGTCTCTGCAATTGGGTCCATACTATATACTGCACTGTACTCGACAAGAACCTCATGAATCACAATTCACTCTTGCTTTTATCCGAAGTTACTGACAGTGAATTCAGATACATGCCATTAGGTAGGGGTTAGGGGGCATGTTGACCCAAGATGCCTGGATATTGGGAGGGGGGGGGGCGGTTGATAGGAAGCAGAGTAGCTCACATGGCCTCGGCGTAAATTGTGTAGTAGTTGTCCAACAGTATGGATGATATCCCGTAATCAGAGCCAGGGCCATCTGAGGGCTTATGCTCTGCTTAAAGAGGGCTTAACAGTATGGATGATATCTCGTAATCAGAGCCAGGGCCATCTGAAGGCTTATGCTCTGCTTAAAGAGGGCTTAACAGTATGGATGATATCTCGTTATCAAAGACGGGGCCATCTGAGGGCTTATGCTCTGCTGGAGCAATGCAACCGCAAACTGCCGTTAACCATTTCACACCTCACACACGCCTGAAACCTGACTCCAATATACCCCTACCTGCTCCTTAACGACCCGTCTCTGTACTGTCTAACCCCTACCTGCTCCTTAACGACCCGTCTCTGTACTGTCTAACCCCTACCTGCTCCTTAAGGACCTGTCTCTGTACTGTCTAACCCCTACCTGCTCCTTAAGGACCTGTCTCTGTACTGTCTCACCACCTGCTCCTTAAGGACCTGTCTCTGTACTGTCTAACCCCTACCTGCTCCTTAACGACCCGTCTCTGTACTGTCTAACCCCTACCTGCTCCTTAATGACCCGTCTCTGTACTGTCTAACCCCTACCTGCTCCTTAAGGACCTGTCTCTGTACTGTCTAACCCCTACCTGCTCCTTAATGACCTGTCTCTGTACTGTCTAACCCCTACCTGCTCCTTAAGGACCTGTCTCTGTACTGTCTAACCCCTACCTGCTCCTTAAGGACCTGTCTCTGTACTGTCTAACCCCTACCTGCTCCTTAAGGACCTGTCTCTGTACTGTCTAACCCCTACCTACTCCTTAAGGACCTGTCTCTGTACTGTCTCACCCCTACCTGCTCCTTAATTACCTGTTTCTGTACTGTCTAACCCCTACCTGCTCCTCAAGGACCTGTCTCTGTACTGTCTAACCCCTACCTGCTCCTTAATTACCTGTTTCTGTACTGTCTAACCCCTACCTGCTCCTCAAGGACCTGTCTCTGTACTGTCTAACCCCTACCTGCTGCTTAATGGCCTACACATTGTTTTTTACAGATGTTTGGTACAGACCCCAACAAATGTGACATCATGATTTTAATAGTTTTTTTAGTTAAAATCACCAAATCAGATCACACCATATCATTCAGCCCTAATCTAAATTCACTGTAAGATAAAAGCCAAATGAATAACATCAGATATGTGTGTGTGAGTGAATGTGGGCCCTGGCCAGTGGTGACAGTCACACGGCGTCCGCGCGGCGCGGCGCTCGGAGCGCGCGGTTCGGGATGAGGAGGCGGTGGCCGTAATGTGTTTCTGTAGCTCAGGGCTCGGTGTGTCATCCATCATTTATCCCACCAACTGTCTCCGGTCGTTAGGGAAACGCAGCACGACGCCCCATGGCAGACTACAGGTATGTGGGGGGGGGCATTTACAATCAGCTGTTCTGTTCACAAACAACCAAGCATTTAATTACAGGCTGAGGTGAACGCTCTGCTTCAGCTCAAATTCAAACACTATGAAATTAAAAGAAATGTGCTTTAGGCTGACAGCTCTAGGAAGGAGGGAGGGGGGGGGGGGGGGGGGGGCGTTATCCCCATGGTTACAACCCACGCCAACTTTGCGGTACTTTTTTTGTTGGTACGCATCGCTGGGTCTGAGCGTTATAATGAGTGATGGTGGTATATTAAATGCGACACACACACCGCAGCAAGAAGCTCAACCCTCTCCCGGACGCGGCCGTCAACATCAACCGCTGCCACACACACACACACACACATCCACACACACACATCCACACACACACACACACACACACACACACACACACATCCACACACACCCACACACACCGCGGCGTACGCGTACCCTCTCGCTGTCGGTGTCCCGTAATGCAATGAAATTGCATTATAAGTAGAAATATTAAAAGCACATCATATTAATAATAATAATAATAATATCCCCCTCTGTTGCTCCATAAATCAACACAGCAAAATAAAAAATGCAAAAACGAAGCTCAAAAAAATGTCAACAAATATCTGGTGAAAACTCTCTATATAAATGAATCTGGTGAGGGGAGGGGGGGGGATTAGAGGCAGAGAGGGAGTGTGAGAGAGCGAGGTAAGGAGAGAGAGAGAGAGAGAGAGAGAGAGAGAGAGAGAGAGAGAGAGAGAGAGAGAGAGAGAGAGAGAGAGAGACAGAGAGAGACAGAGACAGAGAGAGACAGAGACACACACAAAATGAGGGAGGTTCTGAAGGTTATGGAGACATTACATACTGTGGAAGGAGTGGTGTGTGTGTGTGTGTGTGTGTGTGTGTGTGTGTGTGTGTGTGTGTGTGTGTGTGTGTGTGTGTGTGTTTGGTGGCTGTGATTTTAATAGTCTGGTCAGGAAAATATCTGCCAGCCATGCTATTGATCTTTGTTTATGTGGAGAATATATTGATGTGACACACACACACACACACACACACACACACACACACACCATTTCCCCAGTAACGGTAATGGGAAAGTTTAAGTGCAGCAGAGAGAAGTATAATGATGTCAGAACATGCTACACAACAACAACTTGAACTTAAAGTCCATCAAAAGTAAATATGTGTTTAGAGTTTCTCACACTATGGAAAAATGTGTTATTAACCACCCGGACAAATTTCAACGATTTAAAAAGTCGGCAAGTATATTAAAATTAGGATTCAAAATTGTGACAAAGACAAGCGTTATTCTCAGCTCTGAGACGCTGGGGGCGTGACCGCTGCAGGCGCTAAGCCACGCCCACTTCACACAGGTGGGCGGAGCCTCGCTCAACTGTCAAACTAATAACTGTTAAACTCGTGATGGAGCGTGACGAGCCGTGACGCACCTGCACTCTGGTTGTTAGGGGCGGGGCGTTGCTAAGGAGCAGCGTTACGTCATCATGTACCCTTTAAGCCCCGCCCATAAAATCCTGAATGCGAAAAATGTGAAAAATAGAAAAACCGGTCTAACTCCACAATTGAACATTAAATGGTTATACGGTCTTTTCACATGTTTTCAGTGTGTGTCACATATTTAGAAACACACCTCAGAATTTGCTTTACACGCTCTTTAACTTCCTGACCTGACGCTAAAGACCGCCACTAGCATGTGAAGCACTCTGACAGATTAAACACTTTAAATGTTTAATCTCTTAACAGCTAACTCTTAATCCCCAGACCTGTCGATCTCCGGACGCCCAGTGACGACCGGTGAGGACTAATTATGTGTTAACGCCCATTGCTCAATAATTAGCAGCCGAGGGGCTAAATAGCAAAGACTCTGCCACACACACACACACACACACACATACACACACACACACACACACATACACACACACACACCTCTCTGTACTGTAACGACAGCCCGAAAAAGACAGGGAATCCCCCTGAAATCCGCGCGTCGTGAGCGGGATACGAGATATGATTTATGCCGGGTGAAACTCGGGGGGGGGGGGGTCTCACCTCCACACACACCGAGGAGCAGCGAGGCGCTTACATAACCCTCATCCTCATCCTCCGCACACACTCACAATCCCCAGGTGTGGCGCTGATTAGCTCATTACAAACCCCTCCAGAATAAACTCACATTTACATTTCACATTTAGGGCATTAGGGCGCGTTTGTCCGGAGAGACTCACAATAAGCACGTCGGCGGGAAGTAAAACAACAATACAGTACATCACTGTCGCTACGGCAACGAAGGAGGCAACGGGACAAGTTTGTATTGTAAGTGCATCATAATTGCTAAGTTTAGCATAATTGTAAGGTTTGGGTTTAGCTGAAATGCTATCGGATGCTAAGTACTATTTCGCTGGCGGGGTGGACGTACTTTAAGTGCCTAAGAGGTTGTGTGGGG
>JAOPHQ010006128.1:0-39887 GCA_030340625.1 Merluccius polli
ACGGATACATAGACGGCTACATAGACGGATACATAGACGGATACATAGACGGATACATAGACGGATGCATAGACGGATACATAGACGGATACATAGACGGATACATAGACGGATACATAGACGGATACATAGACGGATACATAGACGGATACATAGACGGATACATAGACGGATGCATAGACGGATACATAGACGGCTACATAGACGGATACATAGACGGATACATAGACGGATACATACAGATGGATACATAGACGGATACATAGACGGATGCATAGACGGATACATAGACGGATACATAGACGGATACATAGACGGATACATAGACGGATGCATAGATGGATGCATAGACGCATACATAGACGGATACATAGACGGATGCATAGACGGATGCATAGACGGATGCATAGACGGATACATAGAGACGGATGCATAGACGGATACATAGACGGATACATAGAGACGGATGCATAGACGGATACATAGACGGATGCATAGACGGATATATAGACGGATACATAGACGGATACATAGACGGATGCATAGACGGATGCATAGACGGATACATAGACGGATACATAGACGGATACATAGACGGATACATAGATACATAGACGGATGCATAGACGGATACATAGACGGATACATAGACGGATACATAGACGGATACATAGACGGATGCATAGACGGATGCATAGACGGATACATAGACGGATACATAGACGGATACATAGACGGATACATAGACGGATACATAGACGGATACATAGATACATAGACGGATGCATAGACGGATACATAGACGAATACATAGACGGATACATAGACGGATGCATAGACGGATGCATAGACGGATACATAGACGGATACATAGACGGATACATAGACGGATACATAGACGGATACATAGATACATAGACAGATACATAGACAGATATATAGACAGATGCATACATACAATAATGCATATATATGCATATATATTGTCACGCCCGCATAGATTCATAGATACATGTAGATAATGTATATTTTTTAATGCCTGAATCAATTTCTTTTTTTAAACAGTATGTTTATTTTATTATATTTTTTATAATAAATGCATACAAAGTACACTACATCAACAGTAGCATTCCCAGTCACCTTCCCTTAAACCCTCCCAGTGTAGCAATGATGCTGCTGAAATAAAAGACTGACTGATGTGTGATGTGCATTGTTTTGGAAATATGTCTCGTGACACACAGTCTCTAGAAGTGGACGATTAAACTTTGTTTAAAAAAGTAAACAAAAATCACAATAAATCCTAATATCGAATCGCAGTACTTAAAAATCACAATACATATCGAAACAGCACCCGAGTATCGTGATAGCACCGAATCGGGAGATAAGCGTATCGTCCCGGCCCTAATAGATAGATACAGATACCATGCAGTCGTGTTGACGTTCTTCACCTTCTACCTACCTCCGTTCTCAGATCAGCAACCTGATCGCCACGGAGATCCTGAAGTGGGACGATGTGAACCTGCGGGTGGGCGTGCTGGAGAAGTGGGTGGCGGTGGCCGACATCTGCCGCTGTCTCCACAACTACAACGCTGTGCTGGAGATCACCTCCTCCCTGAACCGCAGCTCTGTCTTCCGCCTCAAGAAGACCTGGCTCAAAGTCTCCAAGCAGGTCAGCTACCCTCACTATTACTATGAGTATCAAGCAGGTCAGCTACCCTCACTATCACTATGAGTATCAAGCAGGTCAGCTACCCTCACTATTACTATGAGTATCAAGCAGGTCAGCTACCCTCACTATTACTATTAGTATCAAGCAGGTCAGCTACCCTCACTATTACTATTAGTATCAAGCAGGTCAGCTACCCTCACTATTACTATGAGTATCAAGCACGTCAGCTACCCTCACTGTTACTATGAGTATCAAGCAGGTCAGCTACCCTCACTATTACTATTAGTATCAAGCAGGTCAGCTACCCTCACTATTACTATTAGTATCAAGCACATCAGCTACCCTCACTATTACTATGAGTATCAAGCAGGTCAGCTACCCTCACTAATTGTATTAGTATCAAGCAGGTCAGCTACCCTCACTATTACTATGAGTATCAAGCAGGTCAGCTACCCTCACTATTACTATGAGTATGAAGCAGGTCAGCTACCCTCACTATTACTATTAGTATCAAGCAGGTCAGCTACCCTCACTATTACTATGAGTATCAAGCAGGTCAGCTACCCTCACTAATTCTATTAGTTTCAAGCAGGTCAGCTACCCTCACTATTACTATGAGTATCAAGCACATCAGCTACCCTCACTATTACTATGAGTATCAAGCAGGTCAGCTACCCTCACTATTACTATGAGTATCAAGCAGGTCAGCTACCCTCACTATTACTATTAGTATCAAGCAGGTCAGCTACCCTCACTATTACTATTAGTATCAAGCAGGTCAGCTACCCTCACTATTACTATGAGTATCAAGCACGTCAGCTACCCTCACTGTTACTATGAGTATCAAGCAGGTCAGCTACCCTCACTATTACTATTAGTATCAAGCAGGTCAGCTACCCTCACTATTACTATTAGTATCAAGCACATCAGCTACCCTCACTATTACTATGAGTATCAAGCAGGTCAGCTACCCTCACTAATTGTATTAGTATCAAGTAGGTCAGCTACCCTCACTATTACTATGAGTATCAAGCAGGTCAGCTACCCTCACTATTACTATGAGTATCAAGCAGGTCAGCTACCCTCACTATTACTATGAGTATCAAGCAGGTCAGCTACCCTCACTATTACTATGAGTATCAAGCAGGTCAGCTACCCTCACTAATTCTATTAGTTTCAAGCAGGTCAGCTACCCTCACTATTACTATTAGTATCAAGCAGGTCAGCTACCCTCACTATTACTATGAGTATCAAGCAGGTCAGCTACCCTCACTAATTCTATTAGTTTCAAGCAGGTCAGCTACCCTCACTATTACTATGAGTATCAAGCAGGTCAGCTACCCTCACTATTATTATGAGTATCAAGCAGGTCAGCTACCCTCACTAATTCTATGAGTATCAAGCAGGTCAGCTCCCCTTACTTTACATAACCTTACAATAACAATGCTTCACAGTCTCCAAGTCAGACTCTGTCACTACTTTAAATCTGTTGTCTAAACCCCATCTGTTCAAATGCTCCAACGTTTAAACCAATTTGCATTCCCACCTGTTTGTTTTCTCCCTGTCTTCCTCTTTCTAGTGTCTATTTTTTTTAATTATTTGTTGATGTATTTATCTATTTGAAGTATTGCTATTGATTTCTGATGGTTCTTTTTTACTGCACTGTAAGGTGACCTTGACTCTCCTGAAAGGCGCTAAACAAATTAAACATATTGTTATTACTTTTTAGTATTTATTTAGTCATAAAGCGACTGACAGTGAATTCGGATATATGTCATTATGGAGCAGGATGAGCCAACTCTTCAATGGAGTGTGTTAAATGTCTTAAAAAGACTGCATTGTATTTTGAAGTAGTTATCAGTTTGTTTTCGCTGGTTATGAACCTCTATCTCCAGCCAATGCTGAAAACTGTCTGCAAAAGTATTGTATTGCCAGATGTCATTATCTCAACAACTCTGAGCTCTGGATTGACAGTGAAAAGGTTGTAAATCCAGGGGAAAAACACACAGAAGTATGTACAATGACACGCGTGTCAGACTCCAATGTTTGCTTTGTGTGGAACGCTGTCGTCAGACCAAGACAGTGATTGACAAGTTACAGAAGCTGGTGTCTTCCGAGGGACGGTTCAAGAACCTCAGAGAGGCTCTGAAGAAGTGAGTACATCATGTAGGAGACTGAGGTCACCTACCACCAGGTGTGTGTGTGTGTGTGTGTGTGTGTGTGTGTGTGTGTGTGTGTGTGTGTGTGTGTGTGTGCCTGTGTGTGTTTGTGGATGTGTGTGGATGCGTGTGTGAGAGCCCATGTGTGCAGGTGTGTGTTTGCATATGGATGCCTGCTTGCAACTTCATCTCTGTGCACTCTGTACCTGTGTATGTGTGTGTGCGCGTGTGTGAACATGTGAGTGTGTGTGTGTGTGTGTGTGTGTGAGAGCCTCCTCTCTGACCGGCTCTCACCCTCATTGCCCCCCCCCCCCCCCCCCCCAGCTGTGACCCCCCATGCGTGCCCTACCTGGGCATGTACCTGACAGACCTGGCCTTCATCGAGGAGGGCACACCCAACTACACCGAGGACAACCTGGTCAACTTCTCCAAGATGAGAATGGTGAGACACGCCCAACGAGGTCACATGACACGTGTTTCAGTGCCCCAAGGTATACTTTCCTTCACCGGTGTGTCCCACAGAGGGCCGTTGCCGTAGGTTACCTACGTCAGGGATGTCTTAAATGTGCTTGCTTTATGTGACAAGCAGCCAAGGAAAAACTCAAGTATTAATGTTATAATGTCCATGAACCAAACATTTGAATTTCTCAAGCATCAAGCAGCAAATGTTAATGGTATCTGTACTTGATAAATGACCTAAATGTAATGTAAAACATGTAGAAAATAAATAAATAAATGTTTTCATTGATTTTTCCTATTTTTCTGTGACTATAGATATCCCACATCATCCGAGAGATACGCCAGTTTCAGCAAACAGCTTACAAGATTGATTATCAGCCAAAGGTAATGTAAAGGTTTTAAATACGTAATATTTAGATGTACCGTATTGTCTGTAGGCCTACTAACTGCTGTGACTGGTTTGACGTGACCGTTGAACAATTTGGACTCAAAACAGTTAAAAAACTTTAGTAGTTTGGACTGTACTAACTGCATACTTGTCTGACTGTGCGGTTTGGACTGTATAACTGTCTGAGTCTATTAACTGTTGAATGAGGTCAAAACAGTCAGTTGTCCAAACTACTACATGTTGTGACTGGACTACATGTTGTGACTGGACTACATGTTGTGACTGGACTACATGTTGTGACTGGACTACATGATGTGACTGGACCTGTGCTGTACCCCCCTCAGGCAGCACAGTATCTGCTGGACAGCAGGAGTGTGTTGGACGAGGAGAGTCTCTACGAAGCGTCCCTGAGGATAGAACCCAAGACCACTTCATGAAGAGGAGCCATCCTCGCTCTCTCTCTCTCTCTCTCTGTTCCTCTTTCTCTCTTGCTCTTGCTCTTGCTCTCTCTCTCTCTCTCTCTTGCGCCCCCCCCCCCCCCCGCGCCCACTGTACAGCAGCTAACCGATCACATTGTACATAAACTACTATTTGTATGAAACATGTATTAGGCTGTGCCCTTCCAGTATGTGCACCCCAAATGGACTTGTTGTGTACTGTATATTTGTTATTAGGAATGGAGTATAGACGCCCAGCTGTTTTGTTTATAGAGTTACAAACAAACAATATTCATATGTTATATTATTGTCTTAAAAAAAGATTCTCTGTCTTTGTTTTCTTTTCTTTTTTTTTCTTTTTTAATCAAGTAATTTCCACAGTCCACAACACATTTGACTGCCTTAAGGAACAATAGACTACAGTCTTGTGTTTACGGGAGGAACATAACCGAAGTCCATTATTCATATCAAACATGAGGCGCTATCCTAAACACAGATATTAGAAATAAAGCGCCAATTATAACCTAGCCTTGATCCCCCTTCGTGCATTAGCTCCCAAATGAAAAAAGGGACCAATTGTAAAATGGTGGCATGGTGCATGGTTCCATACTTTAGTTTACCCTCGCGAGGCATAAGGCACGGGGCATAAGGAAGTGGATTCAGAAAGAAGACGTTTGATTGGTTATGGGGTGAGTGTGGGTGTTACTGTTTTGGTTCTCTCTTCTTATTCCCCTGGTGGGCTAAAACGACTGTATATAAATACTGGGAAAACTATGTAGCAGATTAAGCCTCTAGCCTCTACTATGACAGTGAGAGCTTTGTTTTAATGGCATATCTTCTTTTTGGCCAGTACATTATTATGCCATATAAGTTGTTTTTTTTTGTTGCCTTAATCACAAAACAATGTAACCCTTAAGCAGGTTTTCGTTCTCTACTTTGCCAGTCCAACAGAGTTGTTTGCTGTGTACAATAATGTACAGGCAGGCTGAGCCCCCCCTGATGTGTGACGTGTTACAAGCAACTCTCTTGAAATGAGTGTTCCCCTAATGGTTGTTCAACTCTGTACGAGCTTTTCTGTGTATGACAAATATAACACAAATGTTTAATACTTATGAGTGTAACACATACAGAATCCTGTCTATTCCGACATGTTTTAGCGGGACTTTGCAGTAGTAATATTGTGCTTATTCTTGAAACATTTATATGTATTTTTACAAGCTTTGTATAGAAGAAACTCACTTATGGCTTAGGTGGCCGGCATGTACCACTTCCACGTATCTAAATGAAAAGTATATCTAGAACAGTATGTGTACTGTGCTCTCTACACCCATTCACAGAATCTATAATCGATGAACAGACACGCCAAATGTTTGCAGTGAGCAATACCCTACGGTATGAGAATCATCTTTCAATCTATTTCAGCAGCTTGACAAGTATTTCCAGTTTTGTATAAAACTGTATTCTTTCCTGATTACCTCTTCTTAATAAATCTATTCTTTCTCAGGGGAAAGTGTCTTTAAATCTTTTGCAGCCGAATGTAAAACCAAAGACTCGGTAGTACAGAATCACAAGTTCGAAGGTGAAAACCAGTCGGTGGCATAGGCGTAAATTTCGGTGGGAGATACGTCCCCCTCAATATTCAGAACATGTGCATGTGTGTCCCCCCAATAAAAACATGAAAGAAGCTAACCAGTTCTCATTGTCTAATAGATCTGATCAATGCTTTAATCGGTTATGGCCAAAATGTGCTGTGTTCTTGTATTAAGTCAGCTTCAATAACATAGTTGAGATGTACATGATTCCTAAAAAAATCATCCCAAAACACATATGTGTGGAAATGTGCAGAAAGTTCTGAACATGAGCAGAAATCTTGCTGAAACACATATGAGCTATTAAAGTCCAGGGGTTTATAATTCATTAAAAATGTATTCATTCATCATTGACATGAATACGTGCCACATGCACATTTAAAGATGTTACCTCCCCAAACAAAAGACGCTGCACATTTAGCTTTTGAACATATTCAAATATGTGATCTGGGGCCAACCAATTCCCCCGGGGATGAAATTACAAAATGCACCCATCATTTTGTTCTCATGCCAGTATACAGATATCAAACCACCAGTTAAAAGGCACCAGAATACAGGAAATGATAAATAGGCTGCGGGAGGCCCTCCGGCCCCCCCTGTTACATTGCCCCACCCACATTGTCTGTGCTTTCTTACGCCCATGGACTGAAGTCTGCAACATGTCGCGCTGCTGTGCTGCCGTGTGCGTTTTCTCTGCGCTGATACACGCAGCGGGTCTGACGCCGCTGGATCCGCCAGAAGGTAGGTGGCAACAACAACACATGTACTGACCCACTTCCTGGACTCGTCGTCGTTGGTCGGAACTTTTGTTCTTGTCTTGTCTGGTAGCCTGCCTCGGCGTGGGCTGCAGCAGAAAGTACCGAGCTGCTGCAGAAAGTACAAGTACCGACTTGCAGAAAGTACCGAGCTGCTGCACGAAGTAGCCTACCGTTTCGTTAGGGGACGTGCAAAGTGGTGCAACAATAACTATTTATCTATTAACAATGCATTTCTGTCCTCAGCGCATGAGTATGATTTCAAGACGTGGATGTCACAGGTAAATGGTGCAAAAACAGAGTCACCAAAAACTGACATACAGTCGGGATTGGACGTCATAGTGAGCGTGGTTTCTTTGGGTCTGACCCGCAGCACCGTAAGCGGTATGACGGCATCGCGGAGTACCGACACCGACTGCAGATCTTCACCCAGAACCAGAGGAGGATCCGCCTTCACAACGCAGGGGACCATACCTTCAAAAGTGTGTGTGTGTGTGTGTGTGTGTGTGGATCTACCACTGGCTGTCCTTTTCCCCCTTTCCATCCTGCCATACATTGGGATCCTCTTTTTTGAAATTGTGCAAATATACCCTAAAAAAAAAAGACCACCTCTTTTTAGACAGGCTTCTGTAGGCCATGCTTTGGTCAGGTCTTCTGATATTGCACGCTGTGACCTGCTGCTTGTGTGAAACAAGAACACATTAAAGCAGAGTTAGACTGTTCAGTCCAGACTTCTGCTACCTAGGCAGCCGATACCAGACAATAAGGGTTATATCCTCATTTCAATAGTGCATCGTTCTGCTTTTTCTTTTTTAGTGGGGCTCAGTCCTTTCACAGACCTGACATTTGGGGAGTTCAAGAAGTCGTACCTTTTGAGGGAGCCTCAGGTAAAAGTGTATTTTTCGTGCATTTACAGTTGCTGCGACTGTTTTGTGTGCCGACATTTTTTCTTCTTCTCCATAGACATTAGTGTGACTAAAAGTGTGAATAATAGACGTGAGAGATGTGTAACCCCATGGTGCTTTTACAGAACTGCTCCGCGACCGCAGGGAACCACCTAGTTGGCAGCGGACCCTACCCTGACTCTGTGGACTGGAGGAAGAGGGGCAACTATGTGACGCCAGTCAAGAACCAGGTACCCAGTTCTGGCTATTTTGAAGGACCCCATATTTCACCACCCAGGTGTGATGTCGATTCGCCCAATGGCCCTCTAGTGACATCACAGTTGGGAGTGTCCACCCAGATGTATGATGGGTAGATCGACTTACCAGCCTATACCCAGTGGACTGTACCAACTGGCAGGCTCGAGTTGGACACTTGTGATGTCATAGGGTCTATTTTGAACTACAGTATGGCATTATATGTACGTAAAGGGAAGTCAAAGTGTTTTGACTCGCGTGTTTAGTTTAGAAATGTACATTCAAGCCATGGAAATATTGGATTAAGTTTGAACAGCAATAGCAGTACAGTACCGAACGGGAAAGAGAGTACCACCGAGATGACATTTTGCTTTTGTTTCCATGTGTTTCCCAAGGGCAACTGTGGCAGCTGCTGGACCTTCTCCACCACCGGCTGCTTGGAGTCAGCCACTGCCATCACTAGAGGGAAGCTCCTACTGCTTGTGAGACTATAGTCCATCGGTTACCCTTCATTAGTTACCTTCCCCTGAATCCTGACTTAACATATCCGGTTAACCTGGAGATTCGGCTTCTTGAAACATGGCCCAGGTGCTAGGTGGTTAATAAAGTTAATAAAAGTTAATACAAATGTTTGATACACCTTATTTTTGACATATTAACTGTTCTTTTATTAATTATTTTAACATTTGCCGGTTTCATACAGTTCTAATTCAAGTAATCTGTCAGTTGTAAATTAAATTGTCATTGCGCTTTATCAAGCGTCAGGTATATTTTATATCTACTAAATCACATTTCTTTCGGTTGCTTTTGTTTCAGTCGGAGCAGCAACTAATAGACTGTGCCCAGGCCTTCAACAACCATGGATGCGACGGGTTAGTGTAATAAATAGAAACCATTTAAGAATGACCCATTAAAAGAACATCTTTAGCCAGAGGAACCATTATCTTATCAGTGAGCTAATGGACACAACGTGTTGTCTTCCTGCAGGGGGCTTCCTAGTCAGGCGTTTGAGTACATCAGATACAATACGGGCATTATGACTGAAGAGGACTATCCCTACAAAGGCGTGGTATGTTTCTCCTACTCTGAAACACCGTTGAAGAATTAAAGGTCCCCTATTTCACCACCGGGTGTCATGTTGATAAGCCATTACAAGGCATTTTTAAAATATGCCCTCTAGTGACATCACACATGGGAGTGTCCACCTAGATGTATAATGCACAGATCAGCCTACCAGCCTACCCATGGTGGACTGTACCAGCTGGTCGGCTGGTCTAGCCATCATACATCTGGGTTGGACACACTTGTGATGTCACTATGGGGTCGATTTCCTAAAATGGCTTTTAAATGCTAATCGATATCATACCTGGTGGCAAAATAATCGTGCTGAGTTATGGTCTGCCCTCTGTTATAGGATGCACCCTGCCAATTCACACCTGGGTCGGCGGCTGCTTTCGTCAGAGATGTGGTCAACCTAACCGCCGTGAGTGTGCAGCTGTGTCGACCAAACCGAGTCACAAAATGCAGAACAGAAATAACCATGGACTCAACTGACTAATAGAATATGTATTTTGGGTGATGACAACGTTTAGATATTTTTTGGAAAGCCTCTGCCACAAACACCAGACATTGTGTTTTATCTATCTTGTGTTTTTCTTACACGTCATATTTCTGCAACTGTTTGTTTGTTACTTGTTTGCACTGCTGAGGTAGCATGAAGGCATGGCCGCCGCTCAAGTGCTCATGGTTCTATTAAAGTGCATTACTATTTTACCACCCTAACCGACATCATTGCAACCCACCCATGGATGGATTTCTCTCTGTCTGATGTCTAACAGTATGATGAGAAGGCGATGGTGGATGCAGTGGCCAGGCTCAACCCTGTCAGTCTGGGTTTTGAGGTCACCTCGGATTTCATGCACTACAAGGAAGGAGTTTATACCAGGTGAGTGGGCAGCTGTTCATAACTACACACTGTTGCTTAAAGGCGACTTCTCAATGGTGTAGAAACGTAGGGAGGGAGGGAGGGAGCAGAGAGGGAGGGAGGGGACTTTTTTTTGGGTGGTTTATTTTTTAAATGTTGCTCTCTTCTCTCTCTCTTTACAACTCTCAAATCGTACATTGGGGTTAATACACACGTTTACACTGTTTACCAGAAGCTCTGGTCATGGTAAAATTCCTGACATTTTAGATGTACCACAAGACTCTCCAGTGACCAATCGCTGAATGTGTGACGGATAGGAAAAAGCAATTTGTTCCTTATAAAGTTGTTATGATGTGGACCCTATATAGGACAAACCAGCAAGGCAGCTGAAGTGAGATAATGTATGTTTTCCTTCATTATAACTTTAAAGGCCCCATGAAATGAAAAATAAATGTTCCCAGTGTTAACCCTGTGTTCTTGTTAACTTATCAAAATCCCTGTTGTTTCTCTTCCTGTAAAACGGTTTAAAATGTTTGACTCATCCTGCATTCAGGGGCGTTTACTCATTTACTCATTTCCTGTCCAATGAAAATGCTTCACCTCCATTGCGGGAATGAGCCTGCGTCTCTCCTTCACCAGCAGCACTGCCAGTCGGCTCGAACAAATATGGCCTCACTCCAGGGGTTTCATCATAGTCGTCCTCTTCCTCATTTTCATCCCTGTCCGATACGCCGAAGTATATGTCGGCAAAATCCGCAGAAGTAATGAATATATAATATACAATAATACACAAGTGCGCTGTGATCAATGCAGTTTGTTTAGAAGCCTGATGGGCTGCTAACCAATCAATGCGCGGCGGTTTGTCATGTAGGCTAATATAATATATAACAAGACAAATGCTCCATCCATGTACACTACTAATACTTTCTACAGGTGGGTTCTGGTACCACTGGTGACCGATCCTCTGTGTTGTGCTCTCCAGCTCCGTGTGTAAGAACACCACAGAAACGGTGAACCATGCCGTGCTGGCTGTGGGGTACGGCGTGGAGGAGGAAGGAGGGACGCCATATTGGATTGTGAAAAACTCCTGGGGCCCAACCTGGGGAATGGACGGGTAAATAAAGAGAGAACAGAAAGTGTGTGTGTGTGTGTGTGTGTGTGTGTGTGTGTGTGTGTGTGTGTGTGTGTGTGTGTGTGTGTGTGTGTGTGTGTGTGTGTGTGTGTGTGTGTGTGTGTGTGTGTGTGTGTGTGTGGTGTACTCCATTGTATCAAAGAGTTTGTTCCCCTCAGATATTTCCTGATCGAACGAGGGAGGAACATGTGTGGACTAGCGGCTTGCTGTTCGTACCCATTGGTCTGACCGGCAACACAACCACTGAAGAAGAGATTTTGATTATTTCTTTTATACGTGCTTTTTACACTCAATTTAAAATGAACTAATGTATAATGCAATTGAATAAAATACAAATAAGAGGATGTACCAAAGGTGTGGTAAATCAAAAAAGGGAACAGAAATTAAATTACATAAGAATTAAACAAAACTTGTGTATTTAGTAATGTGTTTGGTGCTGTCTCTGTAATTTACATTTAGTCATTTAGCAGACAATTTTATCCAAAGTGGCTGAGGCTGACAGTTGAGGCACTTTTGGAGGCCCCTTTCAGTCGAGCACATAGTCTGGGTTGGTGCATAGTAACAAAGTAAGATACATAAATATATATAATATATAACATGTTTTTGTTATTTTTGTACAATATGGTTATTATTTACCTTGCGAGGCAGCCGGATTCACGTGAGAATCAATCTTGCCAGGCTTTAAGGTATGCGCTTGTGGCCCGGGCCGAACCGCAGCGGTTCACGCCAATCTGCCTGTGATGGACAGATGGTTCATCTAATCACCTGCCAAGTATCGGCGCCCGCCCTTCCCCAAACCGTTTCCAAGGACGACTACCCAGATGGTTTCTGTGTAACGGACCATCTGGGTAGTCAGGTTAGGGTAATTATATAACAACACAATAAATGGTGTCTATGAAAATGCAAGAAAGCACGTGATACTGACACACACGGTGAACACGGGGTGAGGGAGAACGGGACGTGGAAGGGTATATAATTCTCGGTCTATTTAATTATTTGAAAGACACTGAGCTGATCAAATGAATGTGGTGTTCAGTGAAATATAAGCTTTTTAAAAATTATTATTATTATTATTATTATTATTATTATATATTTTGGGGATAGGGGATAGATAACTGCACTCCCACATTGGGCCACTAGGTGGCGGTAGTGCGCAGTAAACTGGCCAGCCGCCGTAAGACGGTCACCAGAAGAAGCCGTCCAGTAACCTGTGGGAATGGAGGCTGCTGCTGACGCTGCTGCTGCGGTGAGGTTACGTTACATCGACTGCGGCCGGTCAGTGTACGGGAACGACAACAAAACAATAAAAACAATACTTACTGAGTTAGCAGTAGAGAATGTGTCAAATCTAGTGGCATCTAGCGGTGAGGTTGCAGATTACAACCAACTGAATACCAACCTCACCATAGACATCTTAATGATATAAGATGTATATGAACCTCACCCCTCCCCTTTCCAACGAGTTAGTAGAAACTACGGTGGCCTGTAAGGTACCAGCAGGTCTATGCCAGCAGGTACTGAAGCTACGGTGGCCTGTAAGGTACCAGTAGGCATAGACATATATACATAGACGCCTCATGACGTGATGGAACGTAACCCAGCGTCGCCGCCATATTGGTTGGGTCTCCTCACTCTAGTCTAGCATAGGAGTCAACGGGAGAACAAGCTATGCCAGTATGTTGTGCAGCGTACGGCGCAGTATTGACACCAGATCGCGTGGGATTACCTTTAACAAGTAAGATTGAACAATAATTCTTATTATTTAAAAAAAAAAAAAAAAAAATTCGTCCTGTATCATAAATAAATCTCTGCCATTTGTAACAAACCAAACCGTGTGAAAATCCGGTAAAAATTCGGGGAGTTATGCTTATTATTGTAGTTGGGGATACGCCTTCCTCCATAGAAATGAATGCACTGGAGACCCATACAAGATGGCGGCCGCGCTGCTACGTCAGCTCTAACGGGCAGCGTCAGTCTATGAGGCGTCTATGTATATATGTCTATGCCAGTAGGTACTGAAGCTACGGTGGCCTGTAAGGTGCAGTAAATAACAGAAAACTAATGTAATACACGGTCCAAATATCCACGAGTACTCGTTTTGTTTTTTGTTTTAGTCCGCGATAGTTGACTTTTCACCAATGTCCACCTGCCATTGACACTGGACAGGCTCTGGGCGGGCTTACGCCGTTGCAGCATCCTGGGCTTAGCGCCACCCAAGACGATTGTGATTGGTTAAAGAAATACAAAGAAGACGAAGCATTCCCTAGCCTGGCAAGCCAGACCCACATCAGAAAGATGTCGGGTCCATTGGCAGTGTGGGCGGGATAAACGGTTGTCTTTCAAGTTCCCTCTGCACGCAATAGGATAGCGCTACAACCAATCAGAGCAACGAAGAAGGTGACGTAGTCAGAGCGACGGCTCTGACTACGTAATTAATCAGAACTCAGAATACATATTTCTTTTCGAGGAAAGACTTCAGTGCCGTTCTTTGTTCTTTTCTCAAATAAAATGTTAACTTCAAGTCTTGAAGAGTCGCGGCCAAAGCCGAGTGGAGAGACAGCCGTTCGCCAGCAGCAGCAGCCATTGTTTACCTCTAACACGGAACCGTCGCAACTCTGTCGTCATGGTAGCCCGGCTTCCGACTCCGCCCCTCACGCTGTGATTGGTCTGACATACTTTGTGTTTCCAGCATAGACATATATACATAGACGCCTCATAGACTGACGCTGCCCGTTAGAGCTGACGTAGCAGCGCGTCCGCCATCTTGTATGGGTCCCCAGTGCGCCCCCAGTGCATTCATTTCTATGGAGGAAGGCGTATCCCCAACTACAATAATAAGCATAACTCCCCGAATTTTTTTAAATAATAAGAACTATTGTTCAATCTTACTTGTGAAAGGTAATCCCAAAATACTGGCATAGCTTGTTCTCCCGTTGACTCCTATGCTAGACTAGAGTGAGGACTCCCTACCAATATGGCGGCGACGCTGGGTTACGTTCCATCACGTCATGAGGCGTCTACGTATATATGTCTATGGTTTCCAGCACCAAAAAGCCGACGGGGCCGTGCTAGACCTACCTAGCTGCCAAATAAATGTGCTGCCGCTAGGGGGTGTCTAGAGTTCTAGGCTAAGCATTCCCCCCCCTCCTCCCCCTTTGCCAGAATGATGATGGTGAGCAGAGCCAGACCTTTCTCCTCCAGCAGCTGAAACCAGGTGTGGAGATGGGTCTGGCGACGCGGGGCTAACGGGGGGATGACGTGTGTGTTCACAGGAGCTGTCTGAGTACGAGCTGGAGCGTCTGGCGAACATCCGCGCGAAACAAGACTTCCTGTCCTCCATCAACTTCTCCCAGGTGGCAATACCGTCAGGTCTGTGGCCCTACCTGTGACCCAGAAAACACGCCAGGTTTTAGGGTCACACGTGGGGCTAGTCCGGATGGATGAATGAATGAATGAATTAATGAACACGTGGTGAAACTACGGTGGCCCTGAGAGCTCAACGCGCTGCAGCTTAAGAAAACGCATGCAAATAGACACAACACAAGCAAATTAGGGAAATATGTTTATCAAATTGACATTATTGCAGATATCTGCTGCTGACAACACGCCAGGCAATTCAATTAAATTCAGTTTATTTGCCAGACTCATGTCCAGTGTCCAGACGTGTTCATCACTTTTATAGTGTCCTCTGGAAACACTTCTGTTATCGTTTGGTGTAATGTGTTGTGTTGCCTGTAATGTGTTGTTGTCTGTATTGTGTTGTGTTGTCTGTAATGTGTTGTGTTGTCTGTAATGTGTTGTGTTGTCTGTAATGTGTTGTGTTGTCTGTAATGTGTTGTGTTGTCTGTAATGTATTGTGTTGTCTGTAATGTGTTGTGTTGTCTGTAATGTGTTGTGTTGTCTGTAATGTGTTGTGTTGTCTGTAATGTGTTGTGTTGTCTGTGTTGTGTTGTCTATAATGTGTTGTGTTGTCTGTAATGTATTGTGTTGTGTTGTCTTTATTGTGTTGTGATGTCTGTAATGTGTTGTGTTGTCTGTATTGTGTTGTGTTGTCTGTATTGTGTTGTGTTGTCTGTGTTGTGTTGTCTGTAATGTGTTGTGTCGTCTGTAATGTGTTGTGTTGTCTGTAATGTATTGTCTTGTCTGTAATGTGTTGTGTTGTCTGTAATGTGTTGTGTTGTCTGTAATGTGTTGTGTTGTCTGTAATGTGTTGTGTTGTCTGTAATGTGTTGTGTTGTCTGTAATGTATTGTCTTGTCTGTAATGTGTTGTGTTGTCTGTAATGTATTGTGTTGTCTGTAATGTGTTGTCTGTATTGTGTTGTGTTGTCTGTATTGTGTTGTGTTGTCTGTAATGTGTTGTGTCGTCTGTGTTGTGTTGTCTGTAATGTGTTTTGTTGTCTATTTGTATGTGTTTTCCTGTGTTGCGGTGTGTTGAGCTCTCAGGGCCGCTGTATAAAACACCTTTTATACAGTGGCATAAAACGTCTAACATTGATGTTACTCTAACGTGTATGTGCAACGTTTCACGTCAGTGTTCATTCTAGGGTTCATGACATCTAACATTGATGTGCAATTCATGCTGTGGGTTTATTTAAAACATCCAACATCAATGTAATGCTGTATTGTCCCAGCATGCCTTTCTCCACACCCCCAGTGAGTGAGCTAGCCTGTGTGTCTGTGTTCCTATAATATACTTGTGTTTGTCGATTTACCACAAACTCTTCCAGGAACCCGTTGAATGAATCAAATCTTTATTTGTTGTTGTTTTTTTAAAGGCCAGAGAGGAACTGCGACAGTCGGTACGGCCAGCGACTTCAAAGAATCTGACGACGAGGTTTGATACGCTCATGAATATAAGTTAAATAGAGTACCCTTGTTACATTTGGCTTTGTCGGCATTCTCTGTCGCAATCGATGGGATATTTAAAAATGGGGATTTTGTGGCATTGACCCCTTTGTCGCGCAAATTGACGATTCTGTTGCCCAATCAACGGTCTGCAGTGTCTAGCTCCACCTGTAAGTCCCGTGGTCAGTGTGCTAGGAAGCCCCTCAACAGAGGGGTGGCGAAAAAAAACGGAAATGGGGCTCGACCCCCAATGTCCGCAGCCTACCTGTAAGCACTCTAGGTAAAGATGCCTAACCCCCTACCTGCTCCACTGCTCCCATATCTGAATTCACTGTAAGTAATTGAGGATAAAAGCACCTGCTAAATAGCTGAAAAAGTGATTAAAAGGCTGATCAACAGGGTTGTACCTGTATAGTAAGTCATGGTCTCCGTCTGGTGTACAGAAGCAGGCCGACGACGGTGAGAAAGGTGCTCACTCCTCGGAAGTCTCTCCGGCTCCAAGGAAAGAAGGCAGAGCCCATCCAGGTGAGTAGCAGTGGTCCAACAGAGTAACCCCACCCCCCCCACCCCCCACCCAGGTGAGCAGCTCGGTCCATGGATAACCTGTGCAAATAAATGCTGCTTTTCTGTGGCTTGGCTCTCCTTCTCTACACACCCTCCTCCAGATACCTCCTCCGGATAAGAAGACCCATGGCCCTCTGCCTATGGAAGCTGTCAACACGAATGACAACAGCCGGCTTCCCCCCATGCTGCTGGAGCTCTGCTCTGAGGTTAGACGCTTATGTTTGTGTTACTCATTTCTTCGTTCCCGAATTTCCCTTTCTGGGATCAATATATTAACAATCTTATCTTATTAGGTATTCGGAGTGAAACTGGATATCTATTGTATTTCTAGGGGTTTTGTATTATTATTGTATTATTATTGTTAACACCCATAGCTCAGCCCAGCTCAACATTTTCCAATTTGTCAACGACATATGTGTTCCCAGTAAGCTGGTCTCCAAAACGTTGGTACCACTTCGCCCATAAGGGCCTCTATAATTTGCGGTCAAAGTTAAACACTTAGCCTCGCCGCCCCGATTGACGAACATGTAGCGGAAATCGAAAATGATTTACATGAGCGAACGGTTTCAATCAATCACAATTCCACTTCAGAAGGTGCCACATCTTTAAAACTAGGTATGCACATAGAGGACGTCCAACTTAAGAAGTGTACCAAGAAGTGCAAATCACGGTAAAAGGGCGGTCGCTGGGGTTGTGGTCGCTGGGGATTCGGCGGTGCGTGCTATGGATACATTTTGAGGCTGTGAACAACTTTAATCTTAATGTGTCTATTTTCCCATACAGAAGCCACACAAAGAAGAACAAGTGGACCTTGGACTGAAAGAGTGGGTTTCTTTTTCAGAAGTTATTATCATTTGGACAAAAAGTTGGATCACAGGGAAGACATGGTTTTGTGGTAGATAGTGTTGTCATTTCATCCTGTGTATTCACTCTTCATATCCATTTGATCTTCCTCTCCTCCTTTCTACTACCTACTGGTGATTGCCCCTGCAGCTGAGTATGATCCGCTCCTCTGTCCTCAGGTACCCCTCAGCCCTAGCGGGCATGACACTCGGGGAGGATGGGGCGGCCAGGGTGGTGGAGAAGACGCTCTTCTCTATGGCACTGCACCCTGGCCACAGCGGCCTCCTGGCCGCCGCCGGGAGCGCGCTGGGCTACGTAGGACTGTGGAAACCGGTGAGATACCCGTCGCTTCTAGACTACTCACTTTGTCTCTCGAAAACTCACTTTGTTTCGAAAACCTCAATTTGGTTCTAGACTACTCACTACTGAGAGCCAGGGCTGATCTCAGTAAGACTCAGCCACATTGGGGATAAAAATGTATCATCAAATATCTATAGATTATGAGTCAACAGTCTCATATCAAGTGTTATTAAGTGTTGGGTGCAGTGTGTAGGATTTAGGTTTAGCATCTAGTGGTGAGGTTGCATATTGCAACCGAAAACCCCCCCCCACCCTCACCTCTCCCTTTCTATTAACATAGGAAAAGCTACGGTGGCCTGTATTGGCCTGTAAGGTACAAGTAGGTACTAGGAGTGCAAGAAATACACTGGACCTTTAACGGAGGGTCTGCTGTGGTTCCTCCAGGGTGCGACCTGGGGGAAGGCCGGGGTGTTGCTCTTCAGGCCCCACACCCGGCAGGTGAGCTGCATGGCGTTCTCCCCCACACAGCCCAGCCACCTGCTCAGCCTCAGCTACGACGGCTCGCTGCGCTGCATGGATGTGGAGAAGGCCGTCTTCCATGATGTAAGATTAGTTTGTTTTTTTACAGCTGTCTAAATGGAGATAATTGTACAGTAATATAATGCTTTACTTAGATATGTATTTGTTTTTCTTCAATTTGCTAATGGGCAAATGCTGTTTAGCTTTTTTATTGTGATGAGCTATTATTCTCAATGTATTTATTTTTCAATTCATGTTTTTTATTTATTGATTAAAAATATATATATATTTTTATTTATTGATTTTTTTTGTTTGTTTTTGTCATGCATAGCAAATAACATCTTACTACTTTAGTTGTACCTCCTGCTAGGTGTACAACATCAGCAATGGCCTGAGAACGTTTGACTTCCTGTCTGAGGACGGTTCCACGCTGGTGGTGGGGGAGTGGTACGGAGACATCACTGTCGTGGACAGACGCACACCAGGGTGATGGAAACTTTCTTCCTTGATTTGGATTATTAGAAATTAGATTAGAAATGCAGAAAATCTCTTGGGAGTCTGTCTGTTGGTATTCTTATTGTGGTTATCCAGGTTATTTTAGTAGGATGTCTTCCATGCAGGAATATTAAAGCTGCTGCATGTGAATGATTCTTGAACATCTTCATCACATGAATATATTGCATTTTTCAATGGAGCAGACTCGGTTTTGGATTTGCTCTATACTGCCCCTTTATGTACATGTTGACGTGACGTGGAAGTGAAGCTGCAGGCAGCTCTGCAAAGGTCTGCGTCGTGTCTCCGAGTCTCGGCGTAGGTCTTGTGAATTCAGCTTCAGTGTTCACTAATGCAGGAAATCGGTCAAAACATACAAGCCTGTCTGTGTGTCAAGGTTATACTACAGTACAAAATCTCACGTGTTTGTTGTGTCGTCTGTGTTTTGGAAGCACAGCAGTCAAATAAATCCTACCCCATTTGTTTTTCTTTGTCTTTTCTCCAGAACGGGCCACGAGTGGCTGTTCAGCCTGGGCCCCGAGTCCCCTGTCAACTGTATCAGCGTCCACCCACGACACAAGCAGTACTTTGTGGTGGCAGAGGGACGGTACGACCCTATTGTCCCACTGCTGACCCCTCTCTCATGGGGCTGGACGGCATCGTACAGCTGCTCTCTGTGGACATATCCCAACTGAACAGAAGGGTTTCAGTCATGTGATTTGAAGCTCCATTTTAAAAAGTTTAGATTTTGGATATATCGTCATATTGTGATATGGCGTACGTGATGTCTTTTCTTGGTTTAAAGGCTGCATTACAGTTCAGTGATAGAAAACATGCGAAAGTATTTCATTTTTCAAGTTTAATTCACACAGGAGTATACAAAAATAGGCTTTACCATGTGGTTATTTTATATGGACTATTTCTTGAATTACCAGAAAACATGCTTTGTCGTGATATAGCCATTTTGCCATGTTGCTCAGCCCTAGTTGGACATATAACTGATTATTTATTCTACGTTGGAGAGATATCATAGCTGAATACTTATTCTCGGGTGGAGATATCGTGGCTAGATAATTATTTTCAGCTGGAGATATCGTAGCTGAATACGTATTCTCAGCTGTCGTTTATTATCAACAAACCATTTTATTTTCTCACCTTCTCTTTCAGGGCGGTAAAGATTTACGACAGCCGGTGTCTGAAGGGTGAGGCGGTCAGTGAGCTTCCAGGTTACGAGCTAACCGCTCGCGGTGCATATTTCTCCCCCCGCACAGGGAACAGAGTGGTCTCCGTCAGCAAAGACACGCTACTCAGGTGAGGCTGGGTAGCGTACCTGTTGGTCACCAATACCCCAAGACTGTGTTCAGCAAACGTCATTTATTCATTCGGTTGGTATTTACATATCCTTTTTTTTCTGTTTGTATTTTTCAGGATACACGACACGTCGGCGATGATCGAAGTTTCTCCCTTATTGAGAACCATGAGGTATTTCGTTGTTGTTGTTGTTGTTGTTGTGTTGTCATATTTGGAGTGCATCCACAGAGGTTTTGTACAGACTGGGAAGGTTAGGTTTCATTGAGGGTTTCCTCCAATATGTTTCGGGTCGAAAGGAATTTGCACTACAACCTTTAAGCTGTGTAACCTCAATATCAATTTACAAAAATAACAAGTATAAGTGCAATTCCAGTTGTCCAAAATAAATATGCAAAGCTTCACAAAAACTACAGAAAATTATATCTATACACAATATGAGTAGAGAATGTAAAATATAAACATTATTGACATTATACATTATTAATCACCCCTGACAGGGTGATTAACCGTGAATCACCCTGTCAGGGTTTATTTTGCAATAATGACCCGCGAAGTTATCCAGCTTATTATACGGCTACTTACTAAAGAAACAATAATTGGACACAAAACAACATATAACAACACAAAAATATTTTATTGATGCAAGGGCATTTCATTGGTGGGCCATAGGCCCACCCAATCACCATTGTGTAACCTTATTCGCCGATAGATGGTGACGTAACAGACTATCTATTTACATGAGATTATTCCTTTTAAAGTATCGCGGTTATTTTTTGTATAATAACTCATATTTTCTCAGGGAAATTAAAATGTGCAGGTCCAGCCGAGTATCACACCAGTCGGCCATGTGGGACCCCAAGCAGGAGGAGTGCTTTGCGGTGGTCTGCAGGAGCAAACCTCGCCGGGTGCCGGTGTACCACCAAAGCGGTCAGCTGATCGGCTCCTTGTACAGCCAAGACCGTCTGAGCTCCGAGCTGTCGTTCGTCGCCTTTCATCCCACCAGGAACGCCTTGCTGGGGGGAAACAGTGATGGACGCCTGCATATGTTCACCGACTGAAACGCAACCGCCTTATTCTGCCTTTTTATGGTTTGTTTGTTTGTTGGTAAGTTGTTTTTGTTTGTGGGGGGGCTAGTTCACGTCGGTTGTGGTTGGCAGGAAGATTTTTCAGCACTTTGTTGTCCACATAGCATAGCAGACAAAGGTTTTCTAGTTTCCTTTTATGGATAATGTTGGGTTTGCTTATAAACCATGTACCTTTTAAATACATTCAAATAAATGTCTATGGATTCAACATAGGTGTTAAGCAAATCTTTTCAAACGAGAAAATAATCAATGATCTTTTCAAAGGCATTGCCATTCTGAGCATCCATGAACGGTCCTTGCCAGGGTCGACTCTAGATGGCGCTGTGGTCAAGCAAAAGATTTTTTTTCCTGATGGGCAAAACAAAAACTTGACATTTGACTATTCATATGTATGTACACTCAAATTCAACAGATAAGGCACTCCATTTTAAGAATATATATTTATTGATGAATTATTCGGCACATTAATTTTCAGCCTGTCATTGTAAAATGAAGCAGACTTGTCTAGAGGTAACAAAACACATGCTCGGTGAGAGGTGTTCATGTGCATGGAGATGGTACAGGGAGGAGTCTGCTAGTGAAGTACATTTATATATACTACTTTAGGTTACACTTCATGTCATCCTTCTAGCACAGTCGATGTCTTCTCATTTTGTAAATCATCAATTTAATAGTATTTGTAGTTATAGTATTTATAATTGTATTGTTCTATTACTTTCTTCACAGAAAAAAAACCTAGCAAATGTACTTTTAGTAGAATAATATATTCTATAAATAGAATATATTTGTTGCGGCTTTGCTGGAGAATACTTTAAACAGGAAAGAGCTAAGATTGCAATACACATTAGTAGAAATCTGATTAACCGTTAACATTGCTTTGTCTAACCTCCATTCATAAAAAAACTCAACATATCCCCATTCCACAGGTATATCATTATCAATAAAGGGAAATATCAAATACTTTAACACTTTTATGATGGCAGACATTTAGGAAGAAATAAATTATCTAGTTTATCATTTTACTTTCAACATTGTCAACATTTTTCAATTATTGAGTTATTGCTCATTTTGTACATTAATATAAAACGAGAATCCAAGGTGTACAATGTGGACAGGGAGGTATAAAAACATCCGCTTTTTTGGCCTTGGCTGGCATTGCTAGTTTCCACCATGACATTAATCTTCTAGCCTAACGACAACCCAAAGAAAAACATCCACCAAGCATCTGAATGTACAAACCACATTTATGTATTTCTGGTATTTATTACCACATATTTTCCTAACCCAATAGAATATCCATAGCCAGTATTCAATACTTTTAAGACAAAGACAAAGAATATAGCCTTTAATTAGGATGGTGTGGTACCGTCGAGTCAGCCATCTTAGATCCCAAATGGTGTCTTAGCAATCTGTTCACTTCCTTGTATACTAGGATGAGGGGGAGAGAGGGAGAGAGGGAGAGGGAGAGGGGGGGAGAGGGGGAGGGGGAGAATGGAGATCCAGGGTATCCATTGACCCCAAACTGATTTCTGATTGAGACGTTAAGAGATAACAGAGGTCTTCTTTGGTAGAGACGTTGTTAAAGGATATTTACGGGATCGTATGTAAAACATGATGCATCTCCTCCCTTAAAGCCCAGTGCTGTGTTGCTTAAATGTACATATTCATGAAAGCAATACCTTCTTTCCAATAAAAACAAAACATATAGGGAGATACTACTTACAAAACACACCGTCATATCAACATAGTTGGCATTTACAGATGAACTACAGCAGGTATTTTGACACTAGTAAGGGGCCTACGCTATTTGTGGGTCTAAAAGCAAAAATAAAAAAGGCAATATTATCTTTCTTAATGCTTTACTATGGGAAAATATTTTCATGGGTTTATTTTAGAGTCAGCAGAGACTTTGTGAAGGTAAAACAACAGCGTTTCAGAAAAGCTGGTTCTGAATATTGAAAGTATTGCACATCAAGCCAAAGTCTATAATAAAGAGTTGTGGCAGTCAAATTTCAACAACACTGCTATATGCTAACGCACGTCATTCTGTCAACATCACAACTAGGAGTATTGACAAATTACAAAAAGAAAATGCTAACTGTTCCTTCTGCACTCACAGGAGTTGATATGTACGAGTATTAGGCCGATGGGTTAACGTTACACAGACTTGGGCACCACAACACTGTTCTATTATACAGTCCTTACAAAGGCTAGGTGTAGACGCCTCATCCAGTATGTAGTCTATTCATATCTTTTTAAAGCTGTGCACAATGTCGTCCTGTACCAACCGCTGCTGGCCATCCACTCCATTCCAACATTCATATTTTGTTCAACTTGTAAGTTTCAATTTCATGCTTGTTCTAAAACCGCATGGCGCATTTCCTCATGCCGTCGTTCTGCATGTCGTGACTAGCGAGACCATGCATGCCAGCGGGCCACATGCATACCGACCATATATCTTGAATGTCTTTGCTCACGCTACGCTGTCAAAACATAACTAAAATAAGTCTTAAGCCTTGAGAAGTATCTCTTTCTGTAGCACTGGTTTGTTATGGGAAAATGTGAAGATGGGCAATATAGTGATTATAATATAGTCAATATCGCGATATGAGACTAGATGTTGCCTATAACTTTTTTTTTCATCAAAATATTGCAATATAGCTTAAGTGTTGACTTTTGCCTGGATCTGTTTATCAAGTGGTTAAGTTTCAGGGCTTTCAGGCAGTTATAGTGAACTTGTTATTGTTATCCACATTTGTAAAGATTGGTACCCATTGTGTCCTATTAAAAATCGTATTATAAGTGAGTGAATTTAATGTAATTGTTATGTACAATTTTTGTTTTCTTCAATATTGCCCAGCTCTAAAAAGACAGTGTTTTGACTTTCAACAAGATTTGGTCTAAGAGTAATATATGAAATTGTCTGGAGCAGGTTTTTGGAAATCCACAGTAGTATAAATGTAATGTTAGCCAAGGTCCCGGACACACGACCTCAAAGTGACCCGAGAAGCCAGAGAGGTCGAATACTGGCCTCCAAACTAAACAGTCCTAATACAAATCAGACCTCTACCTGTAGAAGGACAACTTAAATTGTGAATCGGGGGCTTCAAAATATACCCTTTAATGTCGGCGAACCACTAAAATACGTGTTAACATAATCAAACCAAAATATATGTTTTGCGATTGTCTGACGTTCCTTGGTTAAAACCAGTATTTGCTAGCAGCGTTTGACTCAAGCTCCGCCTACATGGAAAAAAAAAGCATCACTCTGTTCCCATCTGACACTTTCAGTTTCACTTTTAATCTCTTGACTTTAAACTCTTAGCAGCAGCCATACGTACTTTTTAATTTATTTTTTGGTCAGGTTTAAAACATGATGATTTGCTCTGTGCCCACATACTGTAGCCTTTCTACTGGAAAATGTTCACGTCCCTAATCCACCCACGAGTCAATCCAAGTCTTACAAACCACACGGACCGACAACTCGTTCACTCCCTGTCCTACAAGAAGTCGACAACATAAAACATGAAACTAAAGGCAACTTAATACTTTCTGCCTTGAACTTCCTTTTGATTTTGCACCCTGTGAAAAACCTTTTTCTGTGACAAAGCGAAATTATCTTGAAATGACCTGAATTCTCCAACTAAAGGGGGCGACCTTTTCACTTCCCGCGAGTAACGCTTTTAACAAAATTTGAAATTTAAAAAAAAACCCAACATGATTCTATGAGAAAAGGGGGGCGGTCCTTGGCTTGTGATTGGAACACTGTCTCTGTCCTGTATTCTGATTGGGCTGCCGTCCTCCTGCTTCCCTCTCATTGGCTGACGAGGAAGCCGCCCATCCAGCGCAGCTTACAGGCGAACCAGCGCCGCAGCGGGCAGAAGTACTCAAAGTGGAACTGCTGGAACTCGGGCGTCCGGCGGATGTCCCGGAGGAAGGCGATGTCCAGGTCCGACTCGGTCAGCACCAGGAGCAGCAGCAGCAGCGCCACCAGCAGCCCCATGGTGACCAGGAACAGACGCAGCACGCTCAGGACAAACTTGTTCAGGTCCTCCACGTCGCCGCTGGCGCCCCCAGGGGCCGCCGATGTCCTGCTCCTCCCCCCCGCTCGCCGCGCCGCCCTCTTGCCCGGGCCCAGCTCCGCCCCCTGGCCCCCCCTCTCCGGGGCGGCGCCCGCCTCCGACTCGGCCCCCCCCTCCTCGTCGCCGGCTCCCCGGGGGGTCCCGTTGAGGTGGCGGCCCAGCGCCGCCTCCGCGCCGCCGTGCTCGGCCACGGGCGTGGGCAGCACGCTGTCCGACGGGCAGTAGGCCTCGTCCGAGATGACCCCTGACCCCGAGGGGCCCGCCGCCCTGCTGTCCGCCAGGTGGCCCCGGGAGCGGGTCATGAAGGAGTCGCCATGGGAGACGGAGCGCACGGGCGTGGAATGGGCGCTGTCCCGGAGCGACTCCAGACCTGCATGCCAATCAATCAATCAATCAATCAATCAATGTCACGTTTTTCGTGGAGGACTGCAATACAATGTGCTTGAAGGAAACAACGTAACAGGAAACAAAATAGGATCTGGATAAATCCTAATCACAGAGAGGTAGAACATAAAAATAAAAACATTACACACTACTAGTTTTGAAAAAAACTAAACTTCTAAACGTATTTAGAAACTTGGTTTCTAAATAATTTAGAAACTTGGTTTCAAAATAAGATCAATAACATTGATGAATACGGTTGCTCAGGAGTAACTTATTGATAATCCAAGTGTATTGGTATTGAACAATGGTATCGACCTCTGCCACATAGACCAAGTGTCCAAGTAGTGTTACTGTATTATTTGTGTGTGTGTGTGTGTGTGTGTGTATGTTGGCTGGCGAAAGCAGACACACACACACACACACACACACACACACACACACACACACACACACACACACACACACACACACACACAGATATGGTAGGGTTACTGGCTGTACCCTGGACATTGGGGATTAATGTGTTGGACGTTTAGTCTTTTGTCATGTCCTGTCGTAGAAAAACACACACAATAACCTCTCTTTCTCTCACACACACACACACACACACACACACACACACACACACACACACACACACACACACTGAAATGAGGAAAACCGATTATGCTGTTTTGAAAGTTGCGGTGGCAGTTCTTACACTGAGAATGTGTAAAATCTCATCTGTTGTACACAATAAATCACTGCAGTCTGAAGCTCGGTAGCCTTGAAACTTGTTTGTAACACAAAGCGCTGCACAAAACCATGACGGAAACAAACAAATGAGACACCTATTCCTGGATGATGAAGTGGGGTCATTAAGGACACAGTCGAAAGGTCCTTCTCGGTTCTCCGCAGCTGGTTGTGAACCCAGGACAAAATGTCAGGGGGTGGGTGTCATATTATGTGTCGTCATATTATCATGGCTGAAATATTGCGCATGCTGACTTGTTTTTGACAACGTTTGAAAAACCAAAAGCTAGTAGAACCTAAATTAGTTTGAAGGAGCTGACCACTCAACGATTTTGTTATAATCCTATTACATGTAAATGATTTATTATGTTATCCCTCTTTTGCCTCTTGGTTTGGTTATTTTTGATGTTGGTGTGTTTTTTTTCCTCCACATTCATATTTATTTTAATGTATTTTTATTTGTAATATTGTGTTGAAATGATTATTTTTCAATATGCACTTTAACCAAGATCTGGAGGAGATGGGGGGTGGGTGCTGCGCCAGGGAGGGGGTGAGGGCAGAGGGGGGGGGGGGGGTTAAATGTATATGTGATATGTTCATATAATGAATAAAAAAACAATTGTTCACAAAAAAAACAAACCAAAACTTTGTTTCAGAGTGAAACTTTCACAGCGTTAACATTTCACATTCTTTCCATGGCTTCTAAAGAGTCGGTTACGCTATGTGTATATAGCTATGATTAGCTATTGTTTACATCAAACTGTACGCCATCAAAGACTGAACCCCCTGGGAAATACATCCGCAGCCATTAAAAAAGACAGCTGTGGATCATGAGGGGCGTGAGAAACCGCTCTGGAACGAAATCCATACGTCAAAAAGTCTCTGGTATGGGGCCACCTAATAGACACCTAGCGCCACACGTCACAGGAGACAGGAAACAATCTTTCACACCTTTGTACGTATTTGCAGAGATATCGCGAGAACTAAAAGCATACAAGTAAATACTTGCTTATTGGACCTTTTACCTTATTTGACCTTTTTACTCATTTCCGAGATATATTGCCTTCAAAGAACTAACATTATAAGCTATACATATGTCGTATATTTTATTTTAGTTTTTTACCAGAGCCTTTTGAAATTTGAGAAATCTCCTTTTCAAAAGTGTCCTGCTGAGATATATTATAGGTTATATATATATATATATATATATAGCTGATCTAAGCTATTACCTTGGGGGCGGCGGCGTGGCCCTGCGGCGGCGTGGCGGCCGGGCCGCGGGGCCGCGCCGGGCCTGGAGGAAGCCTGAGCCGAGCTCTCCCCCCCCGGTGGAGACCCGGCGGAGGAGGTGGAGGAGAAGGAGGAGGAGGAGGCTTCGGGGAGAGGGGGGACCAGAGGGAAGACCCCTAGGGCCTTGCCCAGCAGCCTGGGCCCCAGGGACAGCACGCGGACCCTCACGTCCCGGTAGCAGTGGTTGACCATGCACAGGTGCACGTTCACCTTGGTCCTGATCCGGATCAGACACTTCACCATGGCAACGGCAAAACGACGACCGCCGCAGTCGTCTGGCGCGTTTCACTCTAAATCTCTAGTCCGCCTCGTCCATGTAGATCTTTTTTATCCTGTCTTTCTTGTTTCTCTTTGTTTAACTGTAGTGCTCTTGAGCCCCGGACTCTGACTAACAACCACCGCTATGGAAGCACTACCTCAGCTGCACTGACCCGCTTGTTACGCAGAACGAGGGAGAGAGAGAGAGAGAGAGAGAGAGAGAGAGAGAGAGAGAGAGAGAGAGAGAGAGAGAACGAGAGAGAGAGACAGACACACACACAAGGTCCTGGAATGTGCTCCACTTTGTGCCTCAGTCTTTTTTAATGGCCTGTGGTCAGTTGTGACACATGGCGTGCGCTGACAGAGGGCTATTCTTAGGGCCAGGATAATATTAACAGTGGAAATACCCACCAAGACAGAGAAACACATGGACTACACAGGGGGTAGGGGGCAGCCACACACACACACACACACACACACGCACACACACACACACACACACGCACACACGCACACACATACACACTTGCTAAGGCACACACACACACACACACACACACACATACACACTTGCTAAGGCACACACACACGCACACACTTACACACAGTTTTGGATTTGCGGTGTGGTGGTGGCAATACCAGAGCCTGGACTTCCAACTTTATAAGAAACATAAGCCCTTCGACCTATCATATAAAAACACTTGGCGGACATCTTGTTCATTTGATCAACCTACTAACTAGTATTTTGGGCAGCTCCTTTTGTTGATGCGACATGCCAAGTCGTATGCTGATTTCTGCCATATGAATCCATTGTATTTGTAACCATATACCTTTGCAACCAATCTTCACCACATGTTGCACACATCTTCTTTTACCTTTTACAGTACTCGTATGTTACCTAACATTAGCCATAGCCAATCACAAACTCCTTCGGTTTTAGCCCCACCCTGTAATTGTCATTATAGCTGATCACACACACCTGCAAGGTCCTTCAACTACAAACACTCAAACACAACAAGCACATGCTGCACCAACTCCAGGCTCTAGTGAAGAGTAAAGTACGCGTTCAATTTCAAATATTTTAAAATACAAATACGGAAATACTGTTCTTCTACTGTTTTAACCAAATGTTGGCATAATTAATATTCAAGCAGTATTACAAATGCAAGTGATTTATTGTGTTTTACTGACGATGTTTTACTTTACAGATGATATTTAGTTTGAATATTCTGTCCTGCTGAACCGGTTCTGTGTTATTTATACATGTCTGGGCTTTTTTAGCTGCCTTGATCTCAGCCTCATTCATGGAAATTTAAGGAAGTGGTTTCTAGCTGTTTGGAGCTGTTGGTGATGGGTTTTATCCACGAAGGCAATGATGCAATGTTAAATAAGTTGTTTTTTTCCACATTGATTTGTATTAAATATGTATGCATGTTCTTTTCTTTCAAATTGACTAGTATGCATGTATTCATAAATGTCTGGAAATAAAGTAGTGAGCATCTTACTACTTTGTTCATTGGTAAATAAGAGGCTGGTTCTTTTTCTGTGCTCGCGCCAGTTCAACCTAGTGGGAATAGTACTCTTGTATTTGATTTGTGTTGTGCACTACGCAATAAACTTTATTTATTGCTTAAACTGGTGTCTGATCCATAAATTTGTGGCTAACTCTTTAAATGTTGGCTCACCAATCTAGCCTGATGGTGTACTTGGCCCCACAGGGGGGTTACAGACATCATTTAATATTATACATTATATCTATATATATTATTTATGTAGCCCTTTTTCAGTCTGAAGGGCTTCAGTGTGTTTCTATGTATTACTGCAGAACGAAAGTGTCAGCTTTGCAAAATGTGAGATGCAAGGTGTTTTCTATGAGGTCATGACTTTTTTACTTTATGTTGTGTACTTCATGTTGTTGTGTACTTAATGTTGTTGGCTACTAAAGTCATATCAAGTTGACCAATGTGTTTCTGTAGAGCTAGTCTTTGCTGCTAGGATGCAGCTTGATGGAAATCTACCCGAACCTTGGACCCTCTTCAGTACTAAAATGTAGTTTAAAGGGGACCTATTTCACCACCAGGTGTGAGTGTGATTAGCCATTACAAGCCATTTCAAAATCTACCCTCTACGTGACCTCACAAGTGGGAGTGTCCACCCAGATGTATGATGGATAGATCAGCCTACCGGTTGGTACAGTCCACTGGGTAGGCTGTTACAGGCTGATCTATCTGTCTATCACGTCCGGGTGGACACTCCCACATGTGATGATGTCACTGTAGGGTAGGTTTTGAAATGGCTTGTAATGGCTAATCACACTCACACCTGGTGGTGAAATAGGTCCCCTTTAAATGCCCCTGTCAAATTTGAATGGCTGGCAAAAATGTGAAATTCACATTTTTGCCAGTTAACTGTACTTTCTAATTGTAGCCTATTTGTATTTTTTGGTATAGTCCATATCTTGATGCAGCTCTACAGTGTGCTTGTAAACAGAAATAGCCAGATCTTCATTGTCCTGATCCTTGTACTTACATTTCACGTATTTCAGCTGAGTTGATTGTGTTATCATTAGTAGTCGTATTGCATTCGTTGTGGTTAATTGTGTAGTTTATGTTGTCTCCTAGCGGTACAACATGAGGCTCGGCCGGGTGATTAGCTGGGTGTGGTGTGTACTTTGACTTCTTAACAGAAACCACATACTAACACCTCAGGAGTTATTTCTTCAGAGTGTGTGTGTGTGTGTGTCAGGAGTTATAAAGGCAGAGTGTGTGTGAAAGGGAACCAGACAAAGGACACTTAATAAAAAATAAAAAAAATCGACTGAAAGTGACTGACGTGCACAAGTGTTTCGACAACGACAAAGGTGCTCAGATTACTGTGGAGAGGAAGTGTGTCCTTGGCCGTTCCGGTGAGCAAGTACATGAATGGAAAGAATGACTCCAATAATTATTCTGAGCCATGCGGAGGACGAGGTTTAGTTTTTTGTCTGTATGGTTGCATGTTTGTGTGTACGCATGTGCTCTGCGACCCACTTAAAATCCTCTTGTGGGTCGCGAGCCACCAGTTGAGAATGGCTGATGTAGAGGAAAAGGTTTAGTTGTGTGTGTGTATGTGTGTGTGTGTGTGTGTGTGAGAGAGTGTGTGTGTGTTACCCTCCATGATGGAGATGTGGACAGCTCTCCGTCGGGTGCGGGGCACACTGGTGAGACGAGGGCCGTGGGTGATGGAGGGACAGCTCCTACTGGGGACCAGACCAGCTCTACACACACACACACACACACACACACACACACACACACACACACACAGAGAGGTTGAGTGAGTTGTGAGGGTTAGTAGGGTTGTGAAAGGGTGACAGGTTGTGAGAGGGTTAGTAGGGTTGTGGGGGTTAGTAGGGTTGTGACAGGTTGTGAGAGGGTTAGTAGGGTTGTGACAGGTTGTGAGAGGGTTAGTAGGGTTGTGGGGGTTAGTAGGGTTGTGACAGGTTGTGAGAGAGTTAGTAGGGTTGTGGGAGGGTGACAGGTTGTGAGAGGGTTAGTAGGGTTGTGGGGGTTAGTAGGGTTGTGACAGGTTGTGAGAGGGTTAGTAGGGTTGTGGGAGGGTGACAGATTGTGAGAGGGTTAGTAGGGTTGTGAAAGGTGACAGGTTGTGAGAGGGTTAGTAGGGTTGTGAAAGGTGACAGGTTGTGAGAGGGTTAGTAGGGTTGTGGGGGTTAGTAGGGTTGTGACAGGTTGTGAGAGAGTTAGTAGGGTTGTGGGAGGGTGACGGGTTGTGAGAGGGTTAGTAGGGTTGTGACAGGTTGTGAGAGGGTTAGTAGGGTTGTGGGAGGGTGACAGGTTGTGAGAGGGTTAGTAGGGTTGTGAAAGGTGACAGGTTGTGAGAGGGTTAGTAGGGTTGTGGGGGGGTTGTGACAGGTTGTGAGAGGGTTAATAGGGTTGTGAGAGGGTTAGTAGGGTTGTCGGAGGGTGAAGGTCTAACCTGTGGATCTCAGGGGGGTCTCTCTTTATTTTGGCACTTTGTTCCATCACTTCTTTTGCAACTCTTCCACTGTAAGAACGTCGAGTAATCGTATGTTAAGACATCACATCAATAATGTCATTAATAATAATGTATAAGTCAATAATGCTGTAGTCAAGTCCCTGGGGAGAACCAAGACTTCTGATTACCAGACTACCAATTCCATTAGCAATACAGAATGTGTCATCATTGTTAATAGTTGTACAGAAACTGTCACAATTATTTAACCCTTAAACACAAACAATAAATTTCAAAACAAATATACATTTCAATTTATTTTGGTTATTTGTGTAGCCATGAGTCTATAGTGATCTGTAAACACTAACTCATGAGCCTGTAGTATCTCAGTATCTTGCTATCAATCTTAGTGTGGCGTCTTACCTGTATCTGATGTATCTTGCTATCTGTCTTAGTGTTAGATAGTCTTACCTGTATCTGAAGTATCTTGCTATCTGTCTTAGTGTTAGATAGTCTTACCTGTATCTGAAGTATCTTGCTATCTGTCTTAGTGTTAGATAGTCTTACCTGTATCTGAAGCGACTTCCCTTGAAGAACAGATTACTACTTGACACCGTGCGAACCTGGCTGGACTTCTCTAACCTGGGGGGCCGAGAGAGATGGAGATGCATAGAGAGAGTCGTTTCATTACACGGCTTTGTTGAATACTTTATTCTGAATGGTCAGTTACGGCATACTATGGTCTGTTATTTCTGAACAGCAGACCGTTGCTTGACTACTTTTTTTAAGCAGAAGCAATAAAAATCAATTTTAAATCAGTAAAATGTTTTTTTTTGTTATATGTTGTCAAATTATTGATTTCTATAGGAAATAGCCGTTCGTGTCAGGGTCCTGCATCACCCTGTCAGTGTTTATTTTGCAATAATGACCGGCTGGCTGTACATTATTCCCATATGCTTGTATATGGAAATGTTTTTTGTCATGCCGACAAAGCAATTGAATTGTGTATGAGAGACGAAATGAGAGAGAGAGACATTGAAGTCAGAGGTGTCCATCTATATGACAGAAGGCCTACCTGTCAACACTCGTTTTTCCCGGGATTTTTTACCCTTCTCTCCCACTGTCCTCCCGTTTAAATTTGTATTTTTAAGCTTTCGTATAAAAGGTTTATAAGAAACCATTCAATAACCACTTAATTGTAGTCACTTACTTGTAATGTAGGAACTAGTTAACCCAATCCTTGTTGCACTGATATTTTAAAGCAAGCGGTTGCCAAGTGGGGATTTTAGGATTCAATGTGTGTCCCCTTGTCTAAAGGTAAGGGGTATGTGGACAGTGGTAGGGGTTCAAATCCCAATGTTGACAGCTATGCCAGTAGGTGGCGGCGGTGTGGCTACTGACTTGTAGAAGGCCTGGTTCTCCACGCCGCACTTCCACAGGTGCTTACAGGCCTCCGGCGTGGGAGCAAAGTACGTCAGGATGATCTTCTTATCCTGAAACGCATACATAATAATATCATGTATAACTATATTAATACACATATTTAGTTTCATTGTTGGTATCCAGTGTGCAATATAGATGTGGATATGATGTATGTTTAGTCAACGATTTTAGTATCTTGTATCGTGGGGCAGAATAGGGTAGTGTTCTGGGTTCGAACCCCAAATGGTCACAGTCTACCTGTAGGCATCCTTGCCCTAACCCCCTACCTGCTCTTTAATGATAAATCTAAGGCTTTGGATAAAAGCAACATAACATAGTAAAGAGCCATGTTGTGGATATATATGCTGCAACATAATCTAAGTCAAAATGTGGGTCTTCATTGTCCTGCTCTGTGTCTTTAAGCGCATGTGAACATCCGCTGCTGTCATTCCTCATCTGGTTCTCTATGGAGAGATCAGACAGGCTGTTCCTCATCTGGTTCTCTATGAGAGCATTGATCAGACAGGCTGTTCTTCATCTGGTTCTCTATGAGCATTGATCAGACAGGCTGTTCTTCATCTGGTTCTCTATGAGCATTGATCAGACAGGCTCCCCCTGCAGCGTGGACATGCCTATCGACACTCTGCTCTCATTAGACGGCAGCTCTACTCAGACTGGATGGAGTGATGTTTTAAATGATGCACACATTCACCTCCTTCTGATTTGCATATATATGGAATGTCTTCGCCTCAAACTTGAGTTTGGTCACCTCTTCCCTGTGACAGAGAGAGAGGCAGGCAAGCAACCAGACAGACAGACAGACAGACAGACAGACAGATAGATGGAAAGAAAAGAGAAGAAATCCTCATCAGGAACAAATAAAAACATTACATCTTTTGGACATTGATATAGTCAGTGATGATTGTGATCATGTTATAGAATACAATAAATCAAATATAATATCAATCATATATCAACAAATGTGTGTATAGATAGTGACTATTCATGAGTGGAATAGTGGAACACACACACACACACACCAGTTAAGGAAGTGTATCCTCCTGTTTCCCTGGAGCACAGTGAAGCCAAACGGGGTGAAGGCCAGGAAGGCTGGGTTACCAGACACATCCTGGGACACACAGAAGCACCGTTAAAACACACACACACACACACACACACACACACACACACACACACACACACACACACACACACACATACACACACACACACACACACACACACACACACACACACACACACACACACACACACACACACACACACACACACACACACACACACACAAAATTAAACATGCCAGCAGTGATTAAACTGTCCACAGGGGGTCTGAGGTGGCGCGTGCCCCCACATTTTGACTACCAAGTCTGGCATATAAATAAATTATGTAATTAAAAATAACAATCTGGCTGGGTGTTGTGTTGTGTTAGTATGTGCCAGCACCCTTTAAATGACTAAATTATCATTTCATCAATTATCAAATCATTGGTCACACCACTGAATAAAATGCGGTAAATTCTCTGTTGTGGTAGCCTGCTCTGATTGAACATATGAAACACAGCAGGTAATGATATACAATATCTGTCCACAATATTACCATAATACCTTTGTGAATATAGTGTGACCTGCTCTGGTGGAGAATATCTACCACAGTAAGTCATTAGTACATATGAATGAAAATAGTAAATATTATACCCATGCACGATATCACAATACACCCCAATTATACCACAATATTTAATCACTGCTAAATATAGTATATTTAATCTATCAACACTATAGTAGGCTACAACATAAAACAACACAAGTTACACCAGTAACGCGGCACTATAGTCGGCCTACAACAGTATTATATAGTAGCAGCAATGTGTAACGTTACCTTGCAGGGGTGAGGGTCGATGCCGTACGTCTCGAGCATCTGAGCTTTCTGCAGGAAGTTGAGCTCGGATGTTTCCGGAGACTGTCCTCTGCAGAGCACAACACAACACAACACACTGGGTTTCCTCTGCCAGCCCCGGCCTGCCCAGCCAGCCAGCCCCGGCCTGCCCAGCCGGCCGGCCCCGGCCTGCCCAGCCAGCCGGGCCCGGCCTGCCCAGCCAGCCGGGCCTGCCCAGCCGGCCAGCCGGCCCCGGCCTGCCCAGCCGGCCAGCCGGGCCCGGTCTGCCCAGCCGGCCAGGCGGGCCCGGTCTGCCCAGCCGGCCCGGCCCGGCCCATATGGCCCAAACAGAACCAAATGAACTGTGGTTTGCCTCTGCCCTGGCGAGGCCTCTTGGTGTTGTCAACCTAAACTCCTCTAGTTGAAACTCCCTTGCTCTAGTTTCTTCAATTCTTGGCATAGAGAGACAAACTAAAATTCACTACCACTCTGCCAGTTTTTTTTCCCCTCACATATCATTTTTATACATGTCTAAGCTCAGGGGCGCCGCTAGAGATTTAGGGCCCTATAATAATTATAATTACCCCCAATAATAGTGCGCATAATAGTGTGTTCTAATAGATTCCTCTATTGAGGAATATATTTTATGATTCTACAAATGTTAACCATTTTTTCTTTTAAAAATTATAATATCGCCAATGTTTTATTTATTCACTTAAAATTAACACTAGAGGGCGCCATAGGACAGCGGTCAATACACATGTAAAGGTGAGCATGGGGAAGTACACACAAATACAAAGAGGGAGAGACGTCAGAGTAACATCAAGAGACTTGAGGGAGAGATAAAGAAAGATGGAAGCATAATGGAAAGGGGGAGAGACAATAAAATGAAAGGCAGAGCAAGACGGGTTTGTTGACGGGTAGGACATGAGGATTGATTACAAAAAAGTCATGACACAGCGCTATCAAGTGCACACACACACACACACACACACACACACACACACAGTATCAGAATGCAGGAGGAAGAGGAATAAAACAGCAGGCGAATACTCGGCATGTAAAGTGGCTATAAAATGACATATCTATAACCTTGAATATCTAATGATACGAACACTTCCATACTGAATGGAAATGTCCTGGTTGGTTGGGGAGGGACATTTCCTCTCCTATACCCAGCTGCCACAACCTGCTGAAAACAATCCTTTTGTGTTGTTTTTTATTTTATTTAATGAGGGTATTTTGAGTTTATGCAAGAAACCTGTATACCTGTACTGGTATACAGTACTGACGCTTTAAAGCCAAATGACTAGAAGTAAATAGTAATGTTTCTACAACAGCACTGACCAGGTGTGGGTGCTTGATTTATCTGCTCTTAGTGGTGGTGGTGGTGGTGGTGGTAGAGGAGGAGGAGGGGTGGGTGGTGTGCAGGATGTTTGAAGGATGGCATGGCGGCAGGCATGGGAGTCTGGGTGGTGGAGGTATGTGGGGTTGCCTGGAGGTGAACACAGGGCCCGGGCCTGGGTGTCGCCTTACATCAGCTCAGTCTTGTGGATGTCTGCGATGCGGCGCTCCAGCCGCTCCGAGTGTTTGGGGAAGAACTGGAACTTGGAGCTGTAACCCTCCGGGTGTTTCCCCGGGTCGTAGTCCCCGATCTCCGCTACACCACCACCACCACAGGGGACAATCACATGAAGATAGATGTGAGGGGTGATGATGGACCTTCGGGGTTAGGGTTAGGGTTCAGCTCGGAACCCCGCCCGCCTCCCTGTCAGGGTGCGTCTCGCAATAATGATTGGCTCGCTGTACGTTATCCTGTTATGATTACACGGCTACATACTAAAGAAATTAATAATTTGACGCCAAATGATTTTATTGCTTCTGCTAAAAATAGTCCATTAGATTCTACAGTTGTATATATATATATATATATATATATATATATATATATATTAAAGTAAAACAAAGTATAAAATCTAAAAATAAAGCAAAACAATAATTTATATCTCTACAGCTTCTTAAACAAATGCAATAAACTAAAAGTTGTGGTAAATAGAACCAGGGCGGTGTGCCAGCTGCAAGTCTCCATCCTAATGTGTGTGTAAAACATGTGTATGTAATACATGTGTGTGAAATACATGTGTGTGCAATACATGTGAGTGTAATTGAAGTGGAAGCTGATGAGATGCTTAACAATGCAGCATAGAGACATTTCCTGTCGCAGGTATAATAAGGACATTTGAGGACACAGCATGACACACCGTCTGCAAGCCCTGAGCTGATTGGCTCACAAGCTCACAGTTTCTCCCTCCACCGCCTGAATGCCAATGAGCCCCTTCACCCAACCTGAGAGGGTGGGTGAGGGGCCAGGGGGGCGGCGGGCTTTTGGGATGAAAAATGAAGAACACAGAAAAGGTCAACGTCTCACTAATGGACCAGAAATCGCTAGCATCTCAATGATTTGAACAAAGCCTGAGATAGCCTTTCTGGAATGGGTTTTATATGGGGAGGAAACCAGATAAATAGAGTGCATGGAGGTTTGGCAAATTTTACAGAGAAATACATACAATTTGATATTAATGTTCACCATTTGCTCACTTGAGACGATTCCAACTTTGTGGGAGAATTCCTGTTAGTTTCAATGGATATGTTGATTATGTGAATGGGAAAATGTGTACCTTGTAGTATGTAGGCAGCCAGCAGGGCGGCGTCTGAGGTCTTGCACAGGAGTCGGCCATGATACAGATCTCTCTTAATCTGCAGAAAGACCAGGTATCTGTGGACCAAACACACACACACACACACACACACACACATAGGTTCTGGTGTGTTATCGGGAGAACCGGAACCAGACCACACCCACTGTGCAGATCTAAAGCACAGGGGGTTAATGAGTTATTTATAGGCTGCTTTTGGGGAGGAAGGCTTCTGATTATTTCCGGAAAGAAGGCCCGAGGGCTGTGTGTGTGTGTGTGTGTGTGTGTGTGTGTGTGTGTGTGTGTGTGTGTGTGTGTGTGTGTGTGTGTGTGCGTGTGCGTGTGCGCGTGTGTGTGTATTCCAGCTTCTGCGTTGACACAGAAGAGCTTTGTCTGATAAATTCTCTCCTTCGCCCTCCTCTCCCTCCTAGTAATGATAGTATGATAGCAGTACCTATTTATAACGATAGTGTGATAGCAACACCTATAGTAATGACAGTATGATAGCTACACCTATAGTAATGATAGTATGATAGCAACACCTAGTAATGATAGTATGATAGCTACACCTATAGTAATGATAGTATGATAGCAACACCTATAGTAATGATTGTATGATAGCTACACCTATATTAATGATAGTATGATAGCAACACCTAGTAATGATAGTATGATAGCTACACCTATAGTAATGATAGTATGATAGCAACACCTATAGTAATGATTGTATGATAGCTACACCTATAGTAATGATAGTATGATAGCTACACCTATAGTAATGATAGTATGATAGCAACACATATATTAATGATAGTATGATAGCTACACCTATAGTAATGATAGTATAGCAACACCTATAGTAGCAACACAAGGTACAGTAATGACAGCATGATAGCTACACCTAAAGTAATGATAGTATGATAGTAACACCTTGACAGTATGATAGCAACACCTAATGATTGTAATGATTGTAAACTATGATGTAATGATAGAACACCTGTAGTGAACTATTATGTAATGATAGAACACCTGTAGTGAACTATTATGTAATGATAGAACACCTGTAGTAAACTATGATGTAATAATAGAACACCTGTAGTAAACTATGATGTAATGATAGAACACCTGTAGTAAACAATGATGTAATGATAGAACACCTGTAGTAAACTATGATGTAATAATAGAACACCTGTAGTAAACTATGATGTAATGATATAACACCTGTAGTAAACAATGATGTAATGATAGAACACCTGTAGTAAACTATGATGTAATAATAGAACACCTGTAGTAAACTATGATGTAATGATAGAACACCTGCAGTAAACTATGATGTAATGATAGAACACCTGTAGTACTTAACACTATATGTGAGCCTCTTCATGTTCAGTCTAATGGAAAAACATAAATACAAATGTTTATATAGGGAGAGAAAGCTGAGATAGAGAGATGTAGGGGAGAGAGAGAGAGAGAGAGAGAGAGAGAGAGGGAGGCAAGGGGGGAGAGAGAGAGGGGGTGGGGCAAGGGGGAGAGAGTAGAGAGAGAG
>JAOPHQ010006129.1:0-34333 GCA_030340625.1 Merluccius polli
TTTTCCCACAACACACCGTATAGCATGCAAATCCCAGCCTAGCAGCCATTCATTCAGGTAAGATGCGGGCTTTTCATCATTACAGGGCCTAGAGGACGTGCGTCTATATTATCGTTATTATCGTTATGATTAGTATTATTGGTGTATTCATAGGCCGATACGTTCGTCGCAAATAGTCGACTAATCGGGCGACGGGAGCGCGGCTGCACACTGCGTCCTATGCTGCTGCCTCCTCGGTCCTAGCAGGCTCCCTCCTCTTGAAGGACGCCTCGTATCCCCGCATCCCTAGACCCACATAGCGCAGCATCACGACAGCCACCCCCTTTTTTCTCTCTCTCTCCCCCCCCCCCCCCCCCCCCCCCCCCCCCCTGTTTGTAAGGAAGCAGTTTTATCTAAATACATTTTTGTGTCCAGGCCTGTAGCTGTCCGTGTGCTACTGCTCTGATCGTCAACATTACAATGTCCTTGGTGGCCTGTGGTGGTGGTGGGAGGCTATAGGCTATGAGCTACACTCCTCCATCCTCCATCCTGGATTTAGACGATTAATCGATTAAAAAAAACACAAAGCTGTTTTTATTTAGCATGTGTAGCTGTAGGGGGATGATCACACAATGGCAGCAGGCCTGTGGTAATCCCAGTGATGCCCCTCCATTTAAACTGTGTAGGATGTGCTGCTGGTGGAGAGGAGGCCACAGATGCGTTGCATGGGGCTGCTCTGGTGCATGGTCAGACATCATGTCATATGTGTCATAGATCTTATCTTATTTTTAGTGGTTAGGCTTCTGCTTTTCTTCGATACAATCACGAATCTCAAAAATGACTGCATCAAGGTGATATCACGTGTGTGGTTGAAAATGAAAATGAAATGTGGACCAGAGAAAGTAGGTTAACGTGTCACGTTTACTACTGGATCATGTGGTAGGCTAAGGGCTGTAACCATTGTGTAATTCTCTGCAGTTGCATCTTATAAATCTGCCTTAAGACGGAAGTGTCCTTATCTACAAGTAGAAGACACGTTGGATTGACACAATGGCAGGTAAGCACCGCAGTGAGACAATACTGTTAACAATATTAATTATTGATGCTTTCCATTAAACTTGAAACTCATGCCAAGAATGATAACCAAAAGAAAGTCATACGTGTACTGTATGGTACATATAGTTTTCAACTGACTCATAAGTGTCATACCTGTGTTTGTGTGCCCTGCTAGAAAACAACTTCCCACCGCTGCCTCGCTTCATTCCTCTGAAGCCGTGCTTTTACCAAGACTTCAATGAGATCCCGGACCAGCGCCGCACCATGTGCAAGAGGATCTACTACCTATGGATCTGTGAGTTCATTCAGGCAAAGTCCATAGTCTACCATGCCTGCTGTTGGCGTTACGTGTTTAATAATAATAATAATAATAATTATAACAGTATTATTGATGAGATATGTTTTTATTTCAGATTGCAAACCGCTTACTTCGTGCTAAGCACTGTTAACATATCCCACTCCATTGCTGCTCTTTCTGTTTTCAAGCAATGCATTTTTTGTTTTGCCCAAAATATTATGACGAGCAAACAGGAGAGACATTCTGGTGTAGCAGGGTTCCCATGTTTCAGCAGAGACAGCCAAATAAGATAAGATGAGATAAGATATAGCCTATTGTATTGATCCCAGATGGGAAATTCATTTTCTTTGATTTTTGTTTTATGTATTTCAATAAACGGTGTGTTGTTTGCAATTATTTTTGAGTATATGGCCCCGAAAAAGATGTTCAAACATGTGAAATGTTTGAACATCAACGCGGATTTTAAGGTTGAGGCAGCTGTGTGTAACCTGTAAGCTCCCTTTCCTTGGGTTTCAGGAAAATCAACATATATCCATGATATTCGTATACAGCATTCACTGTTACATTCAATATCTGTTTCATTATCACATAGGTTCAACGATTCAGTTCTTGAATGTAAGTTTAATGTTTAACCGTAGAGTTAACCCTCAGAGTGTTACTAGCCTACTGTAGAGTAGTAGCATGTAGCGCTAGTATACATGACCTAACTTTAGTCGTATAGTAATATTCCAGTAGTATATCACAGACTTACAACCCTAAACCCTGCTGTAGATCTTGCTATAGATAACATCTGTAATTCTGATCAAGCTCATTTAATAGATTTTGTTTTCCGGTTTTTTAATCCTCCATAGTGAACAGCGCCACGCTGGCCGTGAATCTCATCGGCTGCTTGGCGTGGATGTGCGGTGGAGGCGGAGCCTCCAACTTCGGCATGGCCATCCTGTGGCTCATTCTGTTCACTCCCTGCTCCTATGTGTGCTGGTTCAGGCCCATCTACAAGGCGTTCAAGTAAGTCTCCTCTGTAGGACTTAAGACTTTGCTCGGCGGTGTGTCTGAATAAGACCGTTGTGTCTGATATCGTCGGTCTGCTTCCCTTGCATCGCAGGACGGATAGCTCCTTCAACTTCATGGCGTTTTTCTTCGTCTTCATGGCCCAGGTTGTGATTAGCATCATCCAGACGGTGGGCATTCCAGGTTGGGGGGTTTGGTAAGCACACACAGACCTGACAGTCTGTCTTTTCATTTCACTTTTGTTACGACCAGGCTCAGTGAGCGCAACAAAGACGGGAGTCCACACATGATTAAAGGATAAAGTAAGATATTTCTTAGAAATTAAATGAGAATAATATATATAACATGTCATTGTATAATCAGTAGTCAGTGGTGAGTGTAGTGTACGAATGAGTGGGGCTGTGGCGATGTTGTATGGTGTAAACAACATACAACTAAACATCAGACTATGCCCAAAAGGCACAACCAAAACGAAAGTACAAAACCAAACCAAACCGAAAGGACCGAAAACAAAGAGCCAAACTTGCCTGTGTGGGAAGACAGAGAGAGAGATTGGCTGATGCGGTTCACCTTATGAAGCCCGCCCACCCAACTTGCACTGGTGCACAGCCACTTTGGCTGATGACCCTCTCAGCTCGGTCCACTGGCTCCCTGCAAAAATAGGCAAACAAGCTACAGGAGAACCAGCAGACAGACAGACAGACGGAGAGAGAGGCTCATCACACTTTCTTATCGCAAACCACAGTCTGGTGTATTGTGAACACACAACACATTCCACCATAGTTAAAGCAGAACCCAACCTCCAACGCCACTTGGTCATCTAATGCAAATCACCAATCGATTTGCATTAGATGACTCCCTCCCCGGGTTAAACACATGCTATCGCATGCACAACTACTTCCTCAATGAATAAACCTGAAAGCATTTTTTAAATCACACTGTATCTCTGTAAGACCATAGAAATGAATTATTGTTTCATTCTTATATGCAGGGGAGGTTAGAGAATGGTACGCACTTAAATTATATATTCTTGGCTATTATAATTTGAATTGATTATGCATTAAAGAGGTTCTTCAACTGAAAGAATTACGCCATTACGCCATTAAAGGTATCCGTCACGAGAACCATGCGGGTTGCAAATAGTTCACACTAATAACAGCTTCACGAAAACATTAACATTTTTAGAACTAATATTGGTCATTTACAAGTCTTACCCTGTGATGTTGTTACCTTCAGGTGTGTGTGTGTGTGTGTGTGTGTGTGTGTGTGTGAAATGTGTATAAATGATAAACAATACCCATTCAATATAAAGGAAATACACCGTATACAAGTAGTGTTGACCATAATGTTGAATATTGCTAATGTGCAATCTTTCTCCTTCCGCCCCCCCCCCCCCCCCCCCCCCCCCCCCCCCCCCCCCCCCCCCCCCTTGTTCTTAGTGGTTGGCTGGCGACCATCACCTTCTTCAGCACCAATGTGGGCTCTGCTGTGGTCATGCTGATTCCCACAATAATGTTCACTGCAGTGGCCGTGCTGTCTTTTATTGCTCTCACAAAGGTGCGGTGCCAGTAAATACCTCTTAACAAGAGCTCTGTTAGCCATAGCTGAATTGTACCGACGTCATACAAACCTTGGATTGTATTTTGTTGATTGTGCTGCAAAGGGCTCCACCTGCTACATTGTGTAGGCCCGTTTTTTTTTTCGTTTTTTTTTATGCAAACAAAACAGGCGTCCTTTTATTCATACCCAGATGATGGGTGTTGTGTAGCGGCGCTAGAAAGCTCTAGTCGATCCAGTCAAGCAGTAAGACCACAGTGGTTCAAATGCCTGTACATTTGTCTTTACTATAAGTATTTACTATTAGATCATCATCTACAGATGCTTTTTTCCAAAAAAATTCCCCCTATTCGTTTTGTCGTTCTATTTCATTATTGAGCCAGGTATGGGTTAGGCATCTAACTCAAGCACACAAAATCATATATTTCTGTTGTCGACGACTCGTACAGGTCCACAACTTATACCGCGGCAGTGGCGGCAGTATGGGCAAGGCCCAGGAGGAGTGGACCACGGGGGCGTGGAAGAACCCCCACGTCCAGGAGGCCGCCCAGCAGGCCGCCATGGGAGCGGCCCAGGGCGCCATGCAGCAGAACATGCAGCAGAACATGCAGCAGAACCAGTACTCTGCCGCCCCTACCTACAACTACGACGAGCCCATGTAGGACAGGGGAGGAGGAGGAGGAGGAGGAGGGGGTTGAGACGTGGTATGGGGGGTGTGTGGTACGTGAGCCACAGCGGGATCAATTAAGAACACCATTCACAATTAGACGCCCTTCATCCTGACACTGTAACAGCCTCAATGTGAAAGACAGAAGTAGATTAGGGTGTACTCGTAGTGGTGGACGCCAAACGTACCAATCGTACTTTACAAGCTTTTATTTTGAAATCTTACTGCTGGTTTAACGGGGGGCGGGGTTCGTCCTTTCCCCCTATACAATATGTACTGTTCTAGAAAGACAGGCCATTTAGTCCAACCCCAACCCTGAATGCTTCACAGTGGTAATACGATTTTTTTTTAATCACACAGTTGTAAAAAGAAGAATGTTTAGTAGCATTACTGCCAATATTAGCATTTTTTCTCTGTCTCTCCTTTAAACACGCCTCCTTCTATTCATTTTGTGAAAATCTGGAGTCTGAACTTTCAATTGTTGCAAATAGAAACTATTGCAAATGTATTCAGAAGTAGAAGAAACAAATCGAAATTCTAAATTTAGAATATATAAAGATTTCAATTGTTATGTAATGATACCAGTTTAGATTATGTAGAGGTTCAAGAGTTAGGCTGAAACAGTCACTCATTTAAATGTGTTAATTCTGTATCAATGAGAATCCTCCCAGCTCCATTATCCCTCTATTTCAAGCATAAATTGACTTTCTCAGGAAAGTGTGTGAGTTGGTTTTCGATCTCGTCTGTCATCACCCTAATATTCCAGCCCTGTGGGCTATTCTTTTATATTTTGAACCTCGTAATCACTTAGTAACATGTTTGTTTTTGTCAACATCATACACAGATTTTGTGTTAAGCAAGCATATCAGGACATGGACCGACGTCAGTTCAGAATCCATCCAAAAGTGAGGCCCACAAGGTGTTGACGTTTGCAGTTCATTGGATAAACTAAAGTCCAAATTAATGTTGTACAGTTTGAAGTTGAGGAATAACCAAGACAATAGGATACTATAAATTGATGTTGTGCGTGGTCCAAGCATTGTATTAAGTAATGGATGTTATACCTGTTGACTAATGCTCTCTTAATTCCTGCCTAAACCCACAACTGTAAATGATTACATGGCTACTTATTTCTCAAACTCTGGATTTTTTGGGCATCAGTATGTCAATGTATGGCTGTTGTTATTCCATGAATAGATGTAGTATGGTATATATGATAATGTAATAGGGCATAAATCCAGTCAAATATTTAATTTTGGTCTAAGAACTAGAACTGGTGAAACTTGATTTGTTCATTTCAAGACTATATGGCTTTACATTACAGTGAAAATAGTTAGTCTCAATTCCCTTTGGTACCAAGTCGGCTTGGAGAAGTGTTTTGAGCAGTTGGTGGTTATTACAGTAATACAGTATTAGGCTCGATACAAGCTGTGATGCTGCGTGTCAGAATGCTAGTTCATTCAAAACCTGTGAGTCGTCTTGTCTGGTTGTGACGTGGTATATAAAACTGAGCTTTTATTTTTCTGTTACTACACTTAGTTGTTTTGTATTGACTTTGTTATGTGTTACGTATGATGTGTGTTTGTGGCACATGTCCTCTGTCTTTCCATGGCTATCAGATTTACACACACTTTTTAGTTTTTTCGAGAATCAGGCCTAATGTTTACACTGAGTGAACTTAACTTAATGTGATTTGACACGACACATGCAGTGAAGCAATACAAATGAAAATCTATATTTAGAATAATATATAGGATAAAATAATAAATGTCCTTTCTATCGGCGGTTAGTGTATTAATATGTACACGTGACCAGAAACATGAAGCTAATATTACATTTGTTTAAACTGCTCTGCTTTTAAGTGTGATACTGCGAATACCATGCAAACGTTGCAGAGCATTTGCTCCAGCAACAACACACAGTATATCTGTTTATCATAACTCTCAGTCGCACAAAGTACATGACTGGTTCTTCAAGCTAGTTATGAACTCCAGACATGCACAAAGAGAAAAGAAACCTGGTTATCCGTGTGTAAGATAAGATATTAAGATAATTCCAGACTATTGTAAATTGTAGACATATTGAACCGTTACACCACATCTTAATGTGTGTAATAGTGGGTAAAGTAACCCTAGTCGCTCATTCTGTATTTAACCGTGGTGTCACCACCGACTCTTCCTCATTCCTCTCATTGACTGTATGTTGTTTGATATGTATTGCCATGTAAGAACATGGAAGTGATGGGAATATTTGCCATGGATAAACACATTGTACAGGAACACGCTCCAAATGGCTGGATTAGTTTGAGGAGACTGTGTCTCCAAGCTGAATGACGTGAAAAGGGAAATACATTTTTGTGTATGACTTTTGTATTATTTGGTCCTACCCTTATAGATATTAAACAGTTCTTGTTGCATCCCGTCGTCTAGACTTCTTCATTAACTGCAATATCTCAGACATGGGAGGTCATTTATTTTTTAATGACGTTTTTTTTTTTTTTTTTATTGGAGTTAACTAAACTATAATTGATTTGATTAAATTATAATTCTCTTACTAAATATCTGGCGTTTTTTCAATCCAGGACACAAATGTAATGAATTCAAATGTTCAGTTATGTCTACGTTATGTTTACACACAAAAAAACATACACCAAAAATATTAATCTTAAAATTCTTTATTTATAAACTTGATGCAAGTTTACAAATTACTGTACATGGTCAAAATTTATTTTTAAATGGAAAATGAAAAAAAAAATACAAATAAAACTAAACCAAAGCATGCCAACAGTGCCAAACTTAGTCCATCGTCCATACGTTGGAGCCCGTTTCAAATACCATTTCAAATCCACTGTCCAGTTAAAGAGAAGCGTGCAATTCTATTCATCATAGCATGAGGATGAAGAGTGAATGACATTTTAATATTCCCCTGAACCCGTTTTGGCATTTTGGCAAACTATTATTATGATTCGGACTTGTAACAAATAGCTGTTAGAACAGTGAGCCAAGGAGATTTTTCAAATCACTACGCTGCCCCTAGAAATTGTATTGACTTCCATAGGCACATTCTTACCGTGTGTGCAAATCGGTTCCCAAAAACAAAAAAAAAAGAAAAAGAATTTATATTTAAGACCTCCCAGACTATGAAATGCAACCATACAGAAATAAACAGAAATAAAAAGAAAAAAAACACACTACAGTGGATTTCAATGAGCCATAGCATGGGTTACATATATGCTTATACAATCCTGCTAATGTTTGGTCACTCAATAGAGAAGAAATGCTCTGTAAATGCCCACCATTTTTTCTTTTTCTTTTTTACAATGCATGAAACACACCACAGGAAACCTTGGGTGAAATGGAACCCATAACATTAAGATTATAAATGTCTGACAGTCAATTCTTTGAGTAAATAAAGGTCTAAATCAGACGAGGTACAGAGCATTATCTTATGCATCAAATGAACTGTGATCAAACCTTATTTTCTATGCACACATTACCCCTCCTTAAACATGTTTTTTTTTTTACCTGAGTTATCATTTAAAACAAATTTTTGCAGACAGTGTTAAATAACTGCAAGAGATCATAAATTGACACAGTATCTGCCCTTGGTTGAGAAGAACAAGCGTACTGATTTTGGATTATATTGCATGGTGAGAAGGAGGTTAACGTTAGAAGTCAACAGTATAGGGCAGATTCATCTTTGTTACGCCACAATGATGCGTCCCATCACATACCGATAAGAGATACCAAACAGAGCCTTCAACGGGGCCGTGGCTAACCCCAGGGGACACCCAGGTCATGTCCCCCTGTGTGTTTTTACGTTGTGTCCATTTACTAAAACGTATCCTCAACTGAATGTCCAAATTAAAACATGCGGGGGGGGGAAAGGGAGCCAACCCTCCACTTTCCCCGTCCGCCTCCAACCCTTGACAAGCTTCTTGACCTCAGGATTTTCTAGCTCTTGGTCAAGTCACGCCATGGTCCTCAATATAAAAAGAAGTGAATAAAGCCTTTGCTGCTGAAAATATCCATGAAATCAGGAGCCCGAGTGAACAGATACGCGGTAGGGTAGTAACAGATCTGACAGTAAGAATGCAACAGCAAGAATAGCTAAAATCTTAATCTGGCAAACCACTAGTCGGTTTTCACAGAAACTGTCAAAAGTTCAACATTGTGTGGGTAGGATTAAGCTCACATCCCATATTTTTGTATATCTTTGGAGATGTCGACACTGGAATATGGAAAAACGCCAACCTGTGTAGTTGGTGTCAATGGTGGACACAAACAGGATCTTTGTAATGGTTTTTTTTTTAGCATTCAAAGATGGTGATCTCGAGAATTATTATTGATGTGAACCTCAACTCAACTGCAGGGTTGGCTCAACTGCAGGGTTGGCTCAACTGCAGCGCTGGTGAGGTTTGGAGAGGCGGGCCCTCAGCCTGTCTGAAGGAGAACATTATACCAGAAAGACAATTTGCTGTGATAAAACCTTACGTACACCTATTGGTATGCTCCTATGAACAGTCTATGTCCTTCCATTCTGCTTTAGTGAACACAAGTCGCCATATAGCCATGCTCTTTATGACCGCGATGACAGTAATGCAAATTCCAATGACGCGTGTCTGTCAATAGATTTGTGTTGATAAAAACTTGTAGGTGATGAGTGATCTCATCTTAGCTGTTAGCTATAAAATGGCCGTGTTTATCTGGGACGTTCATCAGCAGAACAAATACATACCACTCCCAAATCTTCCTCGTGTTGCCGTGTCTACATTACTACACATTTCAACAAAGGAAAAAAAAAGGGGGGAGTGGGGGGAACCAATAGTGAGTCACAAGTGGCGCGGTGACATGTCTCTTTAAAGATCTTCCATAACCAACCTGTTCATATACTGTCAGAAGCCCATGCTATGGCTGCAGAGGTCTGGGGTGTTGCACTAAAAAAAAAAAAAAAATTGCTGCTCTTTGGGATCAGCACTATGCAGGGTCCAAAGTAACGCCCCACACCCCCCCCTGGCCACGAGTGGAAATGATTGTTTGTTGAGTCCACTTTGTCAATAGCAGAGAAACGAAACCAAATGAACACTTCCCCACCCTGCATTAGAAGAGGGAAATGGAGGAGGGTTCGGGTTTATTTATTTTTTTGAAGGATGAATCAGTGTATTTTTAAGGACAGAAGTGGGACTAACGTGACGTCTCCCTCGCCTTAACTCTCCTCGCGGTGGGGGGGGGGGGGCACAGAGGGGGTGGCAGAGTACAGGGTCCCATGGTGGTGGTGGTGGTGGGTGGGGGGGGGGGGGTGTTAATACTTGTTTACTGAGACAACGAGATGGGGGAGTATTTGCCAGTTGGTTCCACGTAAAGGATGATATAGCCCCACCCAATGAGTAGGAGTAGGGGTGGGGGGGTGGGGTGGGGGGGGGGAATATTCCAAAGAAAAGCAAGATATTTTGACCCGCTGACAGGTGTTCCCAGTGCATAGTGGTAGAAGGTCCTTAGCCGTCCTCTTTTGGAGGTGTGTACCAGCCTGCAGTCGGCAAGGGAGAAAAAAACACAACAACTCTATACCACTTTCACAATAACAACAGCAGAAAAAGTAAAAAAAAGAAAAAAAAGAAGAAGAATTCATTACCATTTTTTTCGTGAATCTGCACAAGAGATTTGTATGACTGCTGTGCTCTGGCAAGATTGTACTGGTTCTGTGAAAAACAAATCAATGAACAGCCGGGTTTGAGTGCTTGCGATGATTTACAGCACAACCAATGGTGAGCTAATCGGTGCTAATCAAAACCCAAAAACACATCTGCATGACTAGGCAAATAGACATATGTAACCCAAGTACACATACTTTATTGGCTCCAAACTGCACCCTGGCCTTTCCTTTGACGAGGGTGGCATTGATCTGCATGATGACAGACTCTATGGAATAGGCACTGCTCCAGCCCTGACCACACGGGAAGAGACACAAAGCATTGCACAACACATACCTCAATGCATCTAACCTAATAAAGACACAGAGAATGACTTCAACATGTACAATAAAAACACCATACGTATTACCATACCTGTTTTGTTAAGAGTTCCATGCACAGAGCCCCTCCTCCTAAAACATAGCTGAAAGGAGGAACACAGACCGTTAGCAAAGAGTGTAATTTATACCATATCTGTAGTGTTCATCATCGTCGTGTTAAAACGATGAAGGCCCCATGAGGAGTGTTATGTCCTAAAATTATTTCCTGAAATAAGGACTACAATTAACTCTCTTGCCACAAAGAGGGACCGTGTGCCGCGTGTATTTCCTTTCGAGGAGAAGAATAAAGATAAAATGCCATTTGATGGAACAATATACTCACCCGCCAGAGAGCACGGGGGATACTACCCGCACAAAAGGTGGGTCAAAAGGAAAATTATCCTGACGACGGAGATAAAAACATACGGTGGTTACATTACTCTTCACCGAGATATGGTTCATCAGCAAATGCGTTTGGTGACAATTCTACCAAGAGCAATACTCACTTTATAAGAGAAATTGAGGAGAATGTAGTCGACCCCTTCCTTTTCCTTTAAGACCTGCAAGTCACTATGCAAAGGACTGTCTGGGTCTACCCTGTGGTCCACCGAGGAAGGAGAGCACAGGTTAGACACGAACTAGCGATGGTAGGTTACAAAATATGGGTAAGCGAATTATCCTCAGAGAAACTTACGTCCTTATTTTGACATGCCACTCATAAAGGCTGTCGTTGACTAGCTCCACTGAATAAATACCTTAAAGTGAGACGGGCACAAGGTTATACTCAACATGAAGTAATAAAAAGCTAAAACTACAGCAATGGCCAGACAATCAATATTATAAATGCATTATGTCAACAATATAGCATATACTGTCATATACAACATAGCATAAACCTCAACTGTCAAGGTTGACATTTACATTCTGCGTTTTACATTTCCAACTCCTGTGTATCGATATCGTTTATTGCATATTCTTATTCTATGTTTTCATCTCTTTTTAATACATATTACAGTCCTGTACTTCTGCTATAACACCCACATTTCCCATCTGGGATTAATACGACAGAGCTCATCTCACAAACAGCAGATCTGCGTGCTCACCTGTCTTGTAACTTTGTGATCTGTAGATTTCCCTGAGTTCCTTCATAAGGCGGTCAGAGGCCTGTACCGAGCCAGAGACCGCACCCTGCGCACGGCCACGAGATGACACCACACGCAAGTCAGAACCACAGATGCAAATTAAACCCGCAATGGAAATTGCTGCAATTGTGTTGTGTACGGTAAATAAAATAAAAAGGTGCACCTACCGAATGAGCACTTACGTTTAAGTGATCCTGCCTCTGGTTCTTACGAATCTTCTCCAGGATGGCCAGGTTCTCCTTCTCGATGCCGTCGTCCTCCGACTTTTTGCCGTCGGCCGGCTCCTCCTCTTTCATCTCGTAGTGATCCAGGTCTTCGATGTCCTGCTGTCCAGGCGCACAGGGCGAACACACAAAGACACAGACCGTTACCATCACCTAGGAAACGCGAACCGAGACAGACTCGGCCCCTAAATGCTGTGGATCACCAGAGCGATCATAGACGTGTACATATTAAGCACCTCTCCCATTTCTTCCTCCTCCTCTTCCTCGGAGGTCACCTCATCTGCTGGCCCAATCTGTTGTGGGTGCAGAAACCGGTGGGATCGTAAGAACATGCTTTTAGAAGTACGCGGCATTGTTTCCTGCGGGCAGCGATGCCTACCTTTCGCTCTGGGTTGATGGGTCCAGCAGGAAGAGGCTGGTCGAGCATTTCTACATCGGGATGTTGGGGGAGGTTGTAGAGCCGACAGAGATCACAGATGAGACGCTTTAGCTGCTGAAGAAGCTGTGAAAGGAGAACAGGAACAAATGTCAAGTAAAGAAATGCAACGCGTGCCATCGTCACGTTTACGCCGTTTGGGAATCAGGCTTCCCATCTGGTTACCAACTTACCAATGTGCTGCCTTTCCTAACATCTTCGAGGCGCTCCAGCACTTCAGCCAGACTAGGGTCATCAGAGTCAACAAACCATATGGGCGGAGTAGACGGGTAGGACTCCTGAAAGTGGGGGTACAACCGGACAACAACATTTAAACAACTGCTGACGCTGCGTGCGGTCGATATTTATTAGGTTTTACAGATGTAGTGAATACTAGGGCGGTTGGGACGAAATTTGGGAGCTGAATATAGCAAAACAAACCAAAAAATGAAATTATTATCATTATGGTAACACTTTAGAATAGGGACCACATATTCACCATTAACTAGTTGCTAAGATCGTAATTTCCTTCCTTACTTATTATCAATAAGCAGTAATTAGGAGGTTATTGAGGGAAAACTCTAATATTAAAGTGAATGGCCTAGTAGTTGTAGAATATGGTCATGCAGAATAATGCATTAATAAGTGCTTTATAATGACTAATAAAGAGCCAATAAAAAATATAAGCAACTAGTTAATGGTGAATATGTGGTCCCTAATCTAAAGTGTTACCATTATTATTATTATGGTATAATGGGATTATAGAGGAAGACATGCAGCCCTAGTGAATACCTAGACTGATGAAATACATATTTGGTCCATTGGGGTATAACACCAAGCCCACCTGAACCCCAATTACTTCAAACTAATTGCACCCAATTACATTCAACGTGACCACGACACACCTTGCTGCGACGTGGGCCTCACTTTCTGTTCCGCAACGTGAACGTGAACATTGAACCACACACGTGACAGCGCAGATATGACAACACGTCGTCATCATCATGTATTATTATTATTATTATTATTATTATTATTGTTAATGAACAGCCACGTCCCACGACGCCTCCACCTCCAGAGATCAACACTGTGGAGCTGAAGGCGTCACCGCGGAGTCACGCAGTCCCGGCGGAAAGCCCCGCAGCGCGGAGCTCGCTACGGACGACTTGAGGGGGGAGAGAGAGAGAGGGGGGAGAGAGAGCGCGGGGGAGAAAAACGACGTCAATTGTGTGACGGCTTCCCTTTTTTTTGACGACGACGACGACGACCCAGACAGACACGTTACATGACCGTAATCCCCACTGTTATCTCTCTTCTTCCTCACCCCCCCCCCCCCCCCCCACCCACTCACCCACTCTCCCCCTACTCCCTCACCCCAACAACAACCCCCCCCCCCCACCCCCCCGAAAAGACAATGATCACGTCTCATAACCACGGTGTTTAGCCTGTAACGTAGGCTACGTCTTATGTTTGGCCCACGACGGTGGGTGGAGGACCGTGTATTATTATTATTTGTATTATTATTATTGTTGTTATTATTATCGTTGTTATTGTTATAAACCCACACTGGGGCGGTGTTTACATCTCATAAGACCGTGAACGGAGGAGCCCACGCAGGAGAGTCGTCACGGGATGAGTCTATTTACTGGAAAATAACGACTCTTCCTCTTAGCCATGTTGATTTATAACCGCCCCCCCCCCTGCGTCTTTACACAGGAAGACATTATATTAAATGTCACAAAACCTCAACAAGAAAAGGAAAAAACAACACAAAATGTGGCGTCGTCGTGTGCCGCTAACGTTACAAACCGCAACGGCAACGCAGTTGTTTTTCCCCACACACACACACACACACACACACAGCTAACCTAAAAACTTGTAGCTTCCACTCACACACCAGCTAGCTTAACGCAGAGCTAACGCGGCTAGCTGGCTAACACACACACACACACACACACCACGTCTAAACGCAGGGTTTAGACGTGGTTGTTTTTTTTATTAAATATATATTTTAAGGGTGTGTGTGTGGGGGGTGGGGTAGAGGTAGTCCAAGTCTGGGGTCTGGGACCTAGACCTGGGTCTGGACCTCGGGAGGAACCAACACAAGGCCCGTAACGAACACACACACACACACACACGTACGTTAACAACGGAGGGGGAGATAAGTGTCAACATGAGAGCCAGTGTGTGTGTGTGTGTGTGTGTGTGTATGTGCCAGTGTGTGTGTGTGTGTGTGTGTGTGTGTGTATACGTGTGTGTCGTCTCCCCTAAACCAGGCTAGCCTTGTATGTGCGCCACCGGCCTCCTCGCCTGCGTGCCTCCCCTACCGTCTCTCCCCCCCTCTCTTTACCGTGTCTCCCTCCCCCCCTCTCTCTTACCGTGATGTTGCAGTGGATGATCAACAGCTTTTCCCCCGTGACGTTGAACTGGCAGCTCAGCTCGTCGGGCTTCCAGTCTATGATCCGGAATCGCTCGTGGTTCGGGTCGAAGATGGACTCCAGAAACTTGAGTTCGGCCTTCAGCCCCGACACCGACATCTTCCACGCATCTCCAGCTAGGCCGCGGGGAGAGGGGAAGTCGGGGCGCAGTGCGACCGCGCAGGCTGGGCTCTGGCACGCTAGCGTGAGAGCAACAACAAAGGGCTGGCTGGCTGGCTGGTTGGTTGGTTGGCTGGTGGTGGTGGGGCTGGTTTTTTTCTTCTTTGCTGGGTTTTTTTTCTCTCTCGCTGTCTCTGTGTCTCTCTTTCTCTGTGTGTGTGTGTGTGTGTGTGTGCGCGTGTGTCTCTCTCTCTCTCTCTCTCTCTGTGTTTCTCTCCCTCTCTTTCCCTCTCTCTCTGTCTCTCTATCGCTCCCTCCCTCTCTCTCTCTCTCTCTCTCTCTCTCTCTCTCCCTGTCTCTCTCTCTTTCTCTTTCTGTGTGTGTGTGTGTGTGTCTCTCTCTCTCTCCCTCTCTTTCTCTCTCTCTGTGTCTCTCTCTCTCTCCCTGTCTCTCTCTTTCCCTGTGTGTGTGTGTGTGTGTGTCTCTCTCTCTGTCTCTCTTTCCCTGTCTCTCTCTGTCGCTCTCTCTGTCTCTCTCTCTTTCCCTGTGTGTGTGTGTGTGTGTGTGTGTGTGTGTGTGTGTGTGTGTGTGTGTGTGTGTGTGAGTGTGTCTCTCTCTCTTTCCCTGTCTCACTGTCTCTCTCCCTGTGTGTGTGTGTGTGTGTGTGTGTGTGTGTGTGTGTGTGTGTGTGTGTGTGTGTGTGTGTGTGTGTGTGTGTGTGTGTGCGTCTCTCTTTCCCTGTGTCTCTTTCTCTGTCTCTCTCTCCCTGGCTGTCTCTCTCTCTCTAACTCTCCATTTCATAGGATCGATACACAGCAGGTTTGATAACGTGCAAAATGCAAGTGTGTGTATATGGGTATGAATTAATTGATTTAGGGATATTGCAACATTTTCTTGTGTGTGTGTGCGTCTCTCTCTTTCCCTGTGTCTCTTTCTCTCTCTCTCTCTCTCTCTCTCTCTCTCTCTCTCTCTCTCTCTCTGACATTGGGCTCCTAAAGCCATTTCATAGGATCGATACACATTGTGTACATCTAATAATAACAAAAAAGGATTTTAGTAGGTCTCCATGCAATTATAATACAAATCCCATAATACAAAGTCTGTCTGTGGGTCTGTGTCTGTGTAACAGCTTACACCTCATTTCATTCAACACCTGCACAGTAACCAAACCCTTTTATCAAACTGCAGGGACACATCCTAAACCAAACACAGGTCTGTTTCTGATTGGTCGAAAACAAAGTGCCAGGTGTCATTAGTGACCTATTGTATATGGTCATCACTTTGCACTAAGTAAAGCCAACCAAAACTAGCTAGTCAGAGTAATACAACTGCACTGTCTTCCTCAACACAAATACCCTGTGCTTGAAAACCATGAAGCCCCAGAACATAGGAAAACATTAGAAAACATTAAAAAACGAATAGAAAAAATCTTGACAAAGAAAATGTTCCTGCAGGATCCAGAACAAAATGATGGTTTCTATTGTGACATAATCACACACGTGACACATGGCATCCAGGAACAGCCAGTAGGCCAAAGCAATGTGCTTTCACACTATACTGCTGATGTCGTCATGTATCTGTCCCTGACCAACAGCGTGTCTGGTAGTTATTGGATCACCACCCAAGATGCATTTCAAGGCCATGTGTGAACAGGGCCTCAACTATGTCCATGTTGCATAGCTGTCAACCCCTTTTCATCTACTTTACTTTACCCCTTCGCAAATGGGCATATCTGTATCAACTGTCTGTAAACACATGAACACAAATGACAATGTTTTTTGTATTTTTTATCTTGTTCTTTAGAGATGTGTGCGGTTATGTTGTTGGTGGGTTGATTATAAGCTAGATCCTTTGTTACAGTTGATGTATTACTTGTGTTTTATGCTATTTATTCTATTAAGACATGTGTTATTATCATCTAATGGACATATTTTAAAGTGTGTCAAAACAATGTAATGATTATATTGTTGAAACAATATGGTAAATGGTAAATCGACTGCATTTATAGAGCGCTTTTCGGACCAGTGGCCTCACATTCACTTATTCACACATTCATACACCGACGGAGGTGTCAACCATGCAAGGCAACAACCAGCTCGCCGGCTGTCACCTTGCAATAAACTTTTCCAAAATAGAGAAGCAACTTCACTCATATGACATCAGCGTATTTCAAAACATGTCTCGCCATGTTTTTGTATTACGCCACAAGATGCAGAGTGACAAAGGCCTTTCTGCTCTCAGTCGCAGAACATCTGATTCATCACTCAGAGGAAGTAGTTTGCGATTAAGAGAAAATTAAATTGTATTCCATGTAGCATGTATTCAACCCCTAGAACTACATCAGCCCATGTTGCAAATCTTCAGCTTTTAAAAGTATTTCAGGCAAAGCGTATAATGGTCCTATACACAATCAGCATATTTTTTAGGGACAGGTCAACAAATGCCATATTTAACAGAAGGACATTGGTAGTGTCCACACATTCAGTGGGATGTACAGAAGGTGGCAGCAGAATGCCAGGTTGACTACACAGACTGCACATTGACTTAAACAGTCACTGTTCATGTAGGCCTACTACATTAATCGTGACTTTACATTCTTTAAAGACAAGCGTGTTGCTATTATTCAGCAATAATATCTTCAGAAAATGGGCAATTCATGAATAGGCTACTGGAATAAAAAAGAAAAAAAGGATGTTTAGTAAGGTAGTATTTATTGGCTGTTACTTCAGTAGGCCATTTATTGGTTGTCGCCCATACCATATGAGCCCAAAGCTGGTTCAAAGCGAAATAGGATTTAAAGTCCTCTTAAAGCCAGCGTGGCCGTGGAGGTCAGAGTTTAATCAGGTGTGTTGCGTGACCCGCACCACTTGGACCGCAGTCTCCCTCATCACTGCACACCCAGCCATTTAACACGTCACAAACCATATCACCACATTATATATATATATATATATATATATATATATATATATATATATATATATATATATATATATATATATATATATATATATATATATATATATTATTATTATTATTATTATTATTATTTTTTATTTTTTTTACACGTCACTATCCATATCACCATATTATAATATATATGTGTGTGTGCGCTCGTGAAGAGGGCGTCCGAGCGGGGGGGGGGGGAATCTCGCGGGATTTGCCAACCCGTTGAAAAGGTAGCTCCGTGTTGCAGCGGGACGACAGACGGCGGTAGCACACAGGTAGCTAGCTAAGTACCGCCTCACCTAGCGACGCCTCGCCTGACCCAATTGGGCCGCCTGGCGTTCAGCACCACCTCCTCCTCCAGCTCGTCGTCGTCGTCTCATCTCGACGTCGTTTAGCGTCAAGCTTTCTTGTCCTTCACACACACACACACACACACACACACGTACACCGTCCTCGGAGGAAGATGTTACCTGGGAGACGGAGATCCGCGGTCATGTCGCTGGCGGTCGCGGTGCTGGGAGCCGTGATGCTGCAGTCCGTGTCCTCCCAGAACGGTAGGACCCGCCGCGTCGTGTCTCCACCGGTTTACACCGCCGGTCCCGGTGATGAATGGCTCATCCTCATTCATTCATTCATTCATTCATTTGATGGTGAAGTGCACCGAAGGCTTGAGGATTGAGGATGCGCCTCATTTTGGTTGCTATAGAAAAAATAGATGTAGCCTAAAACATAGGCTATCTCTCTCTCTATATGTATATATGTATATATTTTATTTATTTATTTTAATTTTGTGTACATAATTGATGGAGACATATATTAACACAGCATCGAAAAGCATCTCGGATGAATAATAATAATAATATGATGCTGGTGTTTCCAGTGGGAGTGTGTGAGTGGCGCACGGGACGCTCCGCTGCGGGTGCACGCGGGGCCCGCGCGCGCTCCCTAATAATAACGCGTCCCTTTTAAAGTGCGGCGGCGGCGGCTGGACGCCGACGGGCCCTCCGCCCTGCAAGGACAAGCTGTGCCCATAAGGTTAGGGAGTCATTTGGAGAGACAGAGAGGGGTGGCTGTGTGTGTGTGTGTGTGTGTGTGTGTGTGTGTGTGTGTGTGTGTGTGTGTGTGTGTGTGTGTGTGGTGGGGAGCCGGTGGTCGTGTGTTGCCTGCATAATCCGCTCCTTTCATTTTGAGTTGATCCACACCAGCAACATGCAATGCAATGCTTTCTCCCCCCCCCCCCCACACCCCCCCATCCTCTCCTCAGTGGTGTAGTCCTCACCCAGGTGCAGGGTGCAGGGCGCAGGGCTGCAGGGCGCAGGCTGTGGACATGCCCCGCGTCACGCCACACATAACATAACATGACATCAGATGAAAGGGACCAGCGCTGTAAATAGCACCGGTCCGTTTTGCGGCATGTGTCTATTTTTAGAGATGCCGGGATGCTGCACCGGTGGGGGGGGGGGGGGGCTTTTTAATGCGCTCCTCTGTCCGCGACGGTGGCTCTGTTGCGCGTCCGTCCGCCGCCACGGGGGCGCGTGATCCAGAGGCGTATCGGTGTGGGGACGTCTGACTTTTGGACCTCAGGGATTGACCCGTTATCTCACCAAGCCAGACCTCCTCTCGCCGAACAATAGGACAGCTGCTGTTCTGAACTGGTTACAGCTAAGCCCCCCCCCCCCCCACCCACCCCATCTCTCTCTGTCTGTCTGTGTCTCTGTCTCTCTCTCTCACCTTCTCCCCCCCCCCCCCCCAGAGTAGGCGTTGGAGTGAGGGGGAGAGAGTGAGAGAGAGAGTGAGATCCCTCCCTGGCCCTATTAGGACGGACCCTTGGTGATGAAACCGTAACATTTATAGGAAGTAGGCTATATATTCTTGAACATCCGGCGTCCCGCGGTCTGCTGGCCTACATGAGTCTTCGTTAAGGGGGACCGTCCCCCACAGTGTCTTTTTCGCCGCTGCGTAGTCGTGGAGTCAAATAGTTAGGTGGCTATGAGTTAAATGATCTCCCCCTTGGTGGAGTAACGCAGCGCTATATTATCTTCACGTTTCTAATGGTTAAAGAAGCCGTGAACATATAAACCCCATATTTCCATCTTGGGAACTGAACACATTGTGATAAACATGTAAAAATATGCAGATAAAGGTTTGTGTGTGTGTGTGTGTGTGTGTGTAGAGCCATTAACGACACACACACACACACAACACACAAGAGATGAGTCATTTGTCTGTGCTAATGCTAAGTGATTTGTGTCAGTTGAAGATGTCCCGAATGCAAACAGTCACGTTGGTAAAGGACGAAGGGCCTGCGGTAAGGCAGACATCAGCTTTGTGTCTGTGACTCTTTAGATTTGCCCCATGGAGTTTCCTCTTGACTTGCGAACGCGTACACTGATTACAGAGGAAGAGAGGAGAGTACAGAGATGTACGGCGATGCACAAAGCCAAGGCTTAGTTTGGTAGCCAAGGGCGGTGCGGGTGTGTTTGCTTCAATTAATTACACATTTCCTCCAAGTGGTTTGCATGTGGTTGCGCATCGAGAGATTAATCTCAACAGTGGAAGTAAATGAAGTGAGTTACTTTAATTATCTATGGAGTATGGACCGGAGTGAGAGAGATAATTGTTGTTGCTGTTGTTAACCAAAGTCGGATTTTACACAGCATCGATATGTCCCCCGCGGTGTTGGTTACCCTGTCGCCATCGGCAACCAGATTTAGTCCACCGGCAACCGTTTCAGGGCCGCTAGCTCGTAGTCCCAGAGATGGTCATCACCGGTCACCGAGGGGGACGACCGGGCTGCTGTGTTTATTTCTAAAATAAATATTGTGTTGTATTTTGTAATAAATGTGTTGAGTATTGGTTTCTTGGTTTGTCATTCTATGCCATTGTTTTATTATTAAAGTGTTTGCTACAGGCTATGTTACGTAAGATTTTCATAGCCCTATGAGAATAGCTCATTTGAACCAGTTATATAAGATAAGACAGGACTTTACTAAGCAAAGACAGGACAAATGTAGCAAAATCATATTCCAGATGTGCTATGTAAAGGTATTCAGTACAGTGAAATGAAATGACATTAAAAACCCATTCAAATCTGTGAATTCATCCCAATTTAGGCTGTTAACCTGCGACAATCATGGAGCAACGTGGAATTACTGCCCAGCCTCGACCAAAGTAATGCGCTAAAACGGACATGTCACTAACATCCGATTATAACGTCGCATTAAAAGCATGACAGCTGCAGATAGATGCGCGCAGGGCCGTGATGACGGCAGGCGTTGGGACAGGCTGGCTTCGGCGTGAGGGAGCCAGTCGGCGCGCGGTCGCTTCTCTGTCGCAAGAGAAGCGATTTGTAATATTATTTTTTTCATGCAATCAAAAATGTTATTATCAAGATGATGCCCTCCGGTTGGCAAGACACGCCGCCGCGTATGGCGCCGTGTGGAAACGGTGACGTGGGTATTTCCCCTCGCTTGTAATCCTTCCAGGTCTGGCTGGTTGAGTCTGCTGCTGGCTGTTAAGTGCTTCTATGGAAACAGAAGGGTCTATTGCCATGCGCCCACGCTCTCCCCGGGGACCCGGAGCTGCAGCTTCCATAAATCGTCCGTCAATCTAATGCCGTGTCCACCATCCTGCCTATGGGCCCTGCCAGGTTTACTGCTGCGGCGGCGAGCTGCTCTCTAAATCGTGTGACTGCGCTGTGCATTAAAACCAACACAACATTCTCTTCATTTTTTATGTGTTCGTTTTTAAGATGGACTAATGCTCACGTTGTCTAATGTGAATAATATATATATAGTATGTTTAGTCGATAATGTAAGCAATTATGTGATGGACAGACTATTTGGAAAAAGACAAGGTCACTTGAAGGACAGGGCGCAGGAACCGATGCGTGTCAATGCTATCGGATTGAAATGAGATGAATATTTCCGTGCTATAGGAACGTCTCTCATGTCAGACTACAACTGCTTCCTCTCTTGTCCAGTAACAGTGGTGGTGATGGGATGTCTGTCGGCGTCTTGCTTCTGACGTTGCATTATCCCGTTTGACATTCTGCTGGGCAAAACCATTTCACGACGCACAGGGGTTGTGTAACAAACGATCAAGGGCACTCCCATTATCTACCATTTAATATAATTTCTCCATCACTGTCTGTTTTTTTGTAATTGCTTTTGCATAATCTCTCTTTGCTTAACTCCTTCTTGAATGCATTCCTCTTTTAACTTCCCCCACTTTCTTTGACATTTTCTGATCTTTTCCGTTTTTTCTTTTACACCATCCCCTTTCTTTGCTTGGTTTCTTGGACATGCTTTCTGCCCCTCCCCGCCCTGCCCCGCCCCGCCCACCACGACCCGCTATACCCCAATACCCCCCCCCCCCTCACCCAGCGGGCTTCATCAAGTCCCCCTTGTCCGAGACGAAGCTCACAGGCGACACGTTTGAGCTGTACTGCGACGTGGTGGGCAACCCCACGCCGGAGATCCAGTGGTGGTACGCCGAGATCAACCGCGCCGACTCCTTCAGGCAGCTGTGGGACGGCGCCCGCAAGCGGCGGGTGTCCATTAACACGGCGTACGGCGCCAACGGCGTCAGCGTGCTGGGGGTCACGCGCCTGGCGCTGGACGACTCGGGGACGTACGAGTGCAGGGCCAGCAATGACCCGCGGCGCAACGACCTGCACCAGAACCCGGCCACCACCTGGGTCCGCGCTCAGGCCACCATTACGGTGCTGCAGAGTGAGTGGGTCAGTGTAGAGGAGAGACTCCATGGTGCCAGGACTAAATATCCCAGAATCCTCTCCTCCTGGTCCCCCCCCCCCCCCCCCCCTAAAACCACGTGTTTCGTGTTCACCCCCCCCCCCCCCCCCCCACCCAGATCCTCAGATACCCATAGAGTAGGGCTGAACGATAAACGGTAAAAAAAATTAATCGTATTGTGATTATTTTTGACCGATATTGCGATTGCGATATGATTCACTATTAGTGGGAATGATCACTTTTTGCATCACAGCTTTCATTTTCACTGAAAAAAACGATTAAAATCACGATGTGACATTTGTTGGGGTCTGTTACTAAACAGACATGTTTTCTTAAAAGTTGCAGCTCTTGCGATTTTGATATTGCACTTGGGTCATATTGCAATTTCGATTAAAAACTCGACGAATGGTTCAGCCCTACCGTAGAGCAGAGCTTCAGTCGTCTCCTCCCAGAAGACGCTGTAGCGCTATAACCGAACTCTCCAAAGTGAATATCGATCCCTGACCTGCTGCGCCTAACCGACTCTACCCTTTCTCTCCCACCCAGATTAGAGTCGTATCGGGAATGTCTTCTTCTTTCTGTTTCCTTTTGAACCCTTTTGACCCCCAACTTGAGTCGCCTCTATCCCTCTATCCCCTGTTATCACTTCCTCCGTTTCATCACATATCTTCCCTGTCACTTCCCCGGAAGTGGATATGATTGATGTCCCATGTAACATTATTTTCCCCTGAAAGCTTTGTGTGACTTTAGTTGTGATGTGATGTGATGTAATGTGGTTTGAAATAGAACGATGTTGTGGTTCTAGTAGACTGACTACAGTTACATGCAATCGATATGTATTCTACGAAACGTTATAAATTATTGAACGTGTGTGTGTGTGTGTGTGTGTGTGTTGCAGATCTTTTGCTTCAGAAAGCAAACCTTACGGCCTTTGAATTGTTCCCCTGGGAACACTTTATTAGACGAAGAAGATCAGAGAGACTGAAGTGTAAAATAGTACGCTTAATTCAGTGTATACCACAAAGTAATTGTGGTATACACTGTAATTTTTTTTTAATTAGATCTAATATAGACAGAAATGGTTGCGTGAAAAGCTGTTTTAATTGGACGACATTCGAACGGCATGTAACTGAAGTATGCAATCTGTATTTGTCATGTGTGTTTTTAATGCGTGACTCCACCAGCGACCGTGCCAGCGGTATGTAAACCTCTCTTACTTGAACCTTTTGGACCCAAATCCCGGAGATCCTAGCGCTATATCTCACCCCCGAGCCGTCCTCACCACTCCACACTTGTCCCTTTCTTAGTTCCCGTACCCGACGTGTGTTTAGTTTCTTCAGCGAGCCGCTGCTTATTTTTCCCCCGATGGCGGCCCCCCCCCGTTGTTTTCCGTTTCAGAGCCGTCCATCGCCTCCTCCGAACACACCACCCTCCCCACGGACTCCTACAGCCCCCCCATCACCCTGCAGTGCAACCTGAGCACCGGCTACATGGCCCACGACGAGAGCTTCTGGATGAAGAACGGCGAGGAGATCGAGGAGACGCGCACCACAAACAGGAACACAGAGTACAAGTGAGTGAGGGCTCTGGATAACGTATACCGTAGCCGCGCAAGCACAGCGCCGCTACCAGGGGTGCAGATCCGATGTCAGGATTGGGGGGGACACAAAAGTGTTTGTTTTGCCCGTATGCAACTCATACCATGCCGCCATTCATTCAAAAAGTATTACTGCACAGGGAATCATTTATTGTGCTTACCTTTCTTGTGTATTTGTCCTAAACAGCCAACAGCGCGTATCACTGCTTACTTAACCGTTATATTAGTAAATCATAATTTAAAGGGTCTCATGTAATGTCTATTCATGGTCTTATCTTTCACCCTCCCTCCAACCCTCCCAGATCCCCAACTCTTCTCACCATCTTCCAGTGTATGGGACTACTTTATGCATGACTGATCGATATGAATAATTTAGGGTATTTTTATTGCTATGTCATAGGACGTATACATTAGTCCACAAGTGTTTTTAGTGAGGTTTGTTTTACGTTTGGTCTTGTGCAGGCTGGTGAAGCCGAGAGGAGACGACGCCGGGGTCTACATGTGCGTTTACACATTTGACAAGGCTCCCCCGGCCAACGCCACCATTGAGATTAAAGGTATTATGAATGTGCACCGCTAGCATGCTGCATGCGTTCGTTTCTCTGCTTCCGCCGAACGGGTTCACCGTTGTACATGAACCGGTAGTCCTGATACTGGGACGAGTGGCAGCTGAGTGTCAAGTGTGGACCTTTTGTTGTGTATGGATCTGAAAGAAATAGGGGGCATCTCATCGCCCTTGCCACCTCTCGCTGACCAGCAGCGTGCGTGGCTGTTTGGCGGCAGATGGTGCCTTGTCTGTCTGATGGCCAGGGGATTATGTCTCAGTGGTCAAATCTGCCCCTGCCTTTTTTTTTTTTCCTGCAGTCAGACGTGCACTGCCTGCATTTGGAGGCAAATTGGATTTTTGCTTGTGCCAGCTTCCATTTTATGGGTCTCTTCTGCCTGTGAAGGTAGAAATGGTTTTGTTTGGGGTTTATCGTTCCCTATAGCCAATAGAGCAATTATTATCGGATTATTGTATGAAATTATTATATTAACAGAAAATTCAATGCTCATTCAAAGTTACTGACGGGGAACATATTGGAAGGGTGCATATATTTCATATATAAATGCCTCGGGAATGTTCATAATTGTATTTGATAATACTGAATACTTTAATCCACTCTCAGTGGAATGACCTTGTCCCACTGTGTCATTTCCCTGTGTCATGTTATCGTGGGTTTAATCCTTCATGCTTAATGTGTTTAAAGAACACATTAAACATGAATGGACTCTTTGACAAAAAACTTAACAATCCAACCAGAAATGATGGCAACAACATTTAATTCCCTCCGTTATTCGCAGTAATTTCCAGGTTTAACTGAGACTGAAATGCAACTCCTTTTAAGGAACCCTTACCAATGGTTGCATTGGACTCAAAATACAAACAAGACCAGTGAGCTGTTACCTCTGTGTCACAAAGATGTATGAGGTGTACTGCATTCATTTGGGGGGAAAAAACAACAATGTGCCCTTTTTTGTCTCGTGATTCTGTTTTTTCTGTGATCTTTTCTCGTTTTTTTTTATGTGCTGCGTATCAGGTAATTACGAGAACCTGGGAAATTGTAGCTCATCCCAAATGATTGAATTGCACCCAGAAATGAAACCTGGCTTCTATCTTAACCTCATGAACCGACGTCGCTAATCGCCATCGCTCCTCGTTTTCAGCCGCTCCTGACATCACGGGGCACAAGCGCAGTGAAAACAAGAACGAGGGCCAGCATGCGATCCTCTACTGCAAGTCTGTGGGGTTTCCCCATCCCAACTGGACCTGGCGCAAGTTGGACAGCGGAGCCTTCATGGTACGTCCTTCGTTCTGGAAGAGGAAACCTATCCTACACTGGCCTCGATTTATGGCTTCAAAATAAAGTCCTTGGTTTCCCACTTTTATGTAAAGTAAGAGGTGTGACTCAGTAAAACTGCGGTGCAGGTGCTGAGACACAAATCAATATTGGGAGTCTGAGGGGGGTTTCAGAGAGGAGCGCCTGTCTAAATGTTTGCATTGTGTACAATGCTGTATAATGCAATGTACACAAAAAACGCTCAAGGGCCCAGATCTCCCCACTTCACTAGGCACACTAGCTAGGAGTGTAGTATCAGCGACAGCCTATCTGAAAGCCACTTCAGTTGCCCATGTCAAGACTGAGTCATGTTGTGTCTACATCTTCCACCTATTTCAAATTAAAAGTCACCGCGGCCGATGATGTGGAATCATTTGAACATTAATAGGTAGAGCTGGATTGGATATTCACCTACCTATTGAAAATGACCATACTTGATTCAGCTTTATATATATTATATATCAGTAACATTTGTAGAGGTATTATCCTTTATCCTTTTGTCAAATCCAAGCATGTCCAACACTGGGACGGTGCAATATAATGTTGTATAACCGGCAGCGATTTTCTTCTTGTTTAAAGTTCGACTTCTTTAGAAGGCGACACATAAGACAACATACTGGACTCCAGTTGTGTTGATATGTGAAATTAAATTGGAAAAACAACAAATACAGTCACACTTTCTTTGTGTTATGCTGCATACAGAGATGGGGTTAAAGTGGATCAATAAAGACCTCTCTACAAGTCAATAGAATACAATTTATAGTTATTCTCATAACATAGTCATGCTAATCATATTAACTATGATTACTTTGACTAATAGCATCTGTCGCTGGAGCGCACACACACATACACATACACACACACACACACATGCACATACATTACGCTTCACAGAGATTGAAAAATGGATTGAGAAAACGGAGCTCATTCGTTTTCTCCGCCTCCCATTTGAGTTTCAACCTCATTCTGCTCCTTTCCAGGACATTGACAACTCCTCCGGACGCTTCTCCGTCAGCAACAAGGACAACTACACCGAGCTGCGCATCGACAACCTGGACATCGGCCTGGACCCGGGCGAGTACCAGTGCAACGCCACCAACGTGATCGGCACCTCCTCCGTCACCTCCATCCTGCGGGTGCGCAGCCACCTCGCCCCCCTGTGGCCCCTGCTGGGCGTCCTGGCCGAGGTCATCATCCTGGTGGTCATCATCGTCGTCTACGAGAAACGCAAGAAGCCGGACGACATCCAAGACGGTGAGTTCGTACGAGTGATATGTTCGATGAGGAGGAGGAGGAGGAGGAGGAGGAGGAGGATGATGATGATGATGATGATGAAGAAGATGATGATGATGATGATGATGATGATGATGATTAGGGCTGGGCAGTATATCGATATTGTATCAATATCACGATATAAGAATAGCTACTCTCGAGTTTGGATATCTTAATGTCGTGATGTGACATAGTGTTGTTGTCTTCTCCTGGTTTTAAAGGTTGCATCACAGTAAAGCGATGAAAGAGAGTGAAGATGCGATATCGCGATGTATAGGCTATCATTATGAGATATTAAATGGCCGACATCGAGGTCGAGGTTTTTGGCCACATGGCCCAGCCCTAATGATGGTGGTGGTGGTGGTGGTGGTGGTGGTGTGGTTCTCTCGCAGACATTACAGCGAAACACGCATTACAGTGTTTAAAAAAAAAGTGAATCACAGACTGCTAGTGTAATATGTTAGCGAGGGTGTTAACACACACTCTTCTGGATCCAAAGCCAAGGGACTGTGTTGTTGTTGTTGTTGTTGTTGTATTTTTGTGCCCCTAGTGAGGAAACGGTGATGGGAGAGTTACTCCTTTTGGTGTCTGCTTATGTCATTTCCTCCGCAGCGGAACGCCGTCTTTCCCCTGACCCGATACACGTACCCTCGGTCTGCACTCAATAATTTAGTCTGACCATGTTGACCAAACACACACACACGCACACGCAAGCACACACACACACGCACACACGCACAGTGACACTCACCTCGTAAGGACCAGTTTCACGCATTTAATATTCATCAGATATATGACACTGCACGGTAGGAAAAGGCAGGCAGCTGTCAATTATTTATGGCTTTCAAGGGACTCGTTGCCCCCCCCCCACCCCCAAGACGAGTCATCCAAGAGGGACAACATTACGTATACGACCAAGCACTTAATCTCAAGGCCCTCGCTGATAATTTATGCACTAGTGATATTTTGATGACCTTTTCTTTTCAACCTGAATTTCAGCGTTGTCACGTCGTGTGAGCAGCGGGTGGAAGACTAGTTCACAATACGTCACAGAAGATTTGGGTTGTTTGTAGTCTGCAATGGAATTACTATTGATTTCATGGTCAGCAGCAGGTTGTCGCCCGATGGGTAGACTTGACGGCGTCAGTTTCGGGAATTGTCCTTGTGTGTGTTTTTTTTTTCTTTCAGCACGTTAAAAAGCATACAAGCTGGGGTAACAATTCTAGGAATCAGGTTATAGCTTTGGGTGTTGACATTTTTTTTAACAGATTACTATATTATTTCCCATCCTCCCCCCTTCCCAAATCGCATAACCCAAAACTCATTTTTGTGGTAAGTGAAAGATTGTGCATGCCTCGTGAATTCTTAACAAGCATTCAGCGCCATCTTCTGCTCTCAACTGACTGCATCATTATTCATAGGACTGCTTTTAGCTCCGCAGGACACAGAGTCAACATTGTATAGTATACATCCCTTACATTAGTTTTTCCACAATTAGATATACAAATGCTGTACACAAGTTTATTTGAGAACAGGTTTCATTAGCGGCTCCTCAAATGTTTCCTCAGTGTGGTCGCATGCTCATTCTTATAAGCCACAAGTAGTTTGCTTTTACCAATGTGCGTATCGAGTCGCTATATTAATAGTGACGTTATTAAGAGCGCTGTCATCGCTACAAGGGCTGATGGCTTTTTGGGCAATGCGTGTCTGTGCATGTGAAAAAAAAATCTATGTCCAAACTTAACCTTTTCTGCCTGCCCTCAACCTAATTGTGCCTAACCTGCTAACTTTGTTTCTGACGTGTGCTTTTGTGCTGGTTTTCCATTCATCCGCGGCGGTGCTTGTGTGTGATTTCGTGCCAGTTTAATGGTGTTCTCATACACAAGGCCTGTTCACTGTCCAGCCTCTTCCTTTAACCATTGTCCTCCCATGAGCATGATGGCAACCTCTGTCTGCGCCGCTAGAATTAACGGGACCATTAAGACCAAGCGTGTTACAGCTGTTCAGCTGCTGTGGCATGCTGCCATTTATCATGCTTGTCACCTAAAATAACAACAAAAAAGGAGTCAATTCATGCATACATTGTTTTTTATTATTATTATGATTATGATGGTAATGATTATTATTTTTTTAATTATTTTTTTATTTTTATATATTTTATATATTTTTTTATTTTTTTATTTTTTTTTAACTATTCTAGTTGTTAACACTTCTGTTTCTATTGTTCTGTTTGTATGTATCTCCTGGTCTTCATTTCTCACTGTGTTCCCTTGTTGCTTCAGATGACGAACCAGCCGGACCAATGTGAGTGTACACATACAGCAATAACTTGCTTTTTAATATTGTTTTATCCGTTACTATTTATTTCTGTCACAGATTGAATAGCTCAAATGTTTCATCTGAATTTTGGGTCAAGCAGCAATCATTTATTTATTTCATTTAATTTGAATTGTAGTTGTTTTACGTAGTTACAAATTATTCATTTTTGATTGTTGAAATTTGCACCAATCGCTCCTTGTTTCAGGAAAACCAACTCCACCAACAACCACAAGGACAAGAACCTCCGCCAGAGGAACACCAACTGAGCTGAATGTGTCCCAAGTAAGACAGAAACCCTCCCACCCCGCGAGACGCTCACCTACAGCCATTAACAGCAGTTAAATATCGATTGGTGGTGTCAGTAACACAACATACTAATGATGCAATTTCTCTCTTCTCTCCTTTTTCTTTTCTTTTTGACAGATAATATAAAATATGTATTGACCATATGAAGGTAAACAAGATGAAAGTGCATAGGATTTTAAGTTAATAAGAAATATCTGCCATTAAAGTATGGATGTGGGGGGAGGGGGTTAAAATGGCTGTACTGTATGAGGCATGCCTTATGAGTTTATGAAGTGAGGAAGGAGGCCGGCTCAGGCCCACTTCGTTATTAAATCGTTAATGTTATAACCATTGTTGCTGCATGCAGTTGTTGGTGTTTATTTATAGATTCTCTTCAGGTTTGCATTTCTTTCTTTCTTTTTTTTTTGTTCCTTCTTTTTTTTTTTTTTCCCGGACCAGTTTTAAAGTAATAATGCATGCAAGATTTTGACCTTCTGTTTGATACAGAAAAGGCTTTTTCTTATTTATTTATTTTTCCTTGAGAGTGGCTCAACTTAAGATAATCTGTACCCGGCGATCTAGAGGAAAACAGCAGAAGAAAGCTGGTATGACAGCTGTGTACAGTTTTATCATTTCACTGCATACCATTTTATAAACTACCAAGCTACTCGTTTCCTTTTATCAAGACGATTGTTACCTTTACATTTCAAGGGCTTTTGCATTGTCCCTCTAAATCTAGTTTCTTTTACTTAATGTATGCACTGTATGTATTAAATCACTATAACTATGTCAGAGGTTAATATGAAAAGTATGCAGATAATGCACTTAAATGTTGAGAATAGTAGAAAACAGTATAAACTTAAAGAAAATCTGTACTCTTATCATTCTAACATAATGTTTTTTTTAAAATCATGTGTATTGTATAGCATGGCGATTATCCTATGCAATTATAGCTCATATCAATATATTATAAATGACATTGCAGCTTTTTATTTATCTGTGATAAAGCTTTAAACTAGTAAGATAGAGTGTTAATGACTAACCACACGGCTGCATGACTTCTCTATAGCTATATGGAAAGAGTTTTAAGAGGGCCCAGGGCTGGCAAATGTAAATCATTCCCGAGATCTCATTTTTAAAAATAAAACATTGAAAGATATTATCGCGTGTCATAACTTCTCAGTGTGTCCTACCTTTGTGTCATTGTGTTGGATGTTGATGTGACAATACTCTACTCGTATTTTACCCTTCTCCCCCTGCTGTCCTCCCGTTTAAATATTGTCCCGTAAATCTCCAGTATATTTAACCTTTCTTATAATAGGTTTATAAGAACATGAACCTTTTAATAACCACCTAACTGTAGTCACTCACTTAATGTAGGAACTAGTGAACCCAATCCTTGTTGCACTGATACTTTAAAGTGAAGTGGTTGCCAAGTGGTGATTTTAGGACTCAATGTGTGTCCCCTTGTCTAAATGTAAGGGGGATGTGGACAGCGGTAGGGGTGGTGGGACGGTCCTGTCCCCTTGTCTAAGGGGGATGTGGACAGTGGTAGGGGTGGTGGGACAGTCCTGTCCCCTTGTCTAAGGGGGATGTGGACAGTGGTAGGGGTGGTGGGACAGTCCTGTCCCCTTGTCTAAGGGGGATGTGGACAGTGGTAGGGGTGGTGGGACAGTCCTGTCCCCTTGTCTAAATGTAAGGGGTGTGTGGACAGTGGTAGGGGTGGTGGGACAGTCCTGTACCCTTGTCTAAATGTAAGGGGTATGTGGACAGTGGTAGGGGTGGTGGGACAGTCCTGTACCCTTGTCTAAATGTAAGGGGGATGTGGACAGTGGTAGGGATGGTGGGACAGTCCTGTACCCTTGTCTAAATGTAAGGGGTATGTGGACAGTGGTAGGGGTGGTGGGACAGTCCTGTACCCTTGTCTAAATGTAAGGGGTATGTGGACAGTGGTAGGGGTGGTGGGACAGTCCTGTCCCCTTGTCTAAATGTAAGGGGTATGTGGACAGTGGTAGGGGTGGTGGGACAGTCCTGTACCCTTGTCTAAATGTAAGGGGGATGTGGACAGTGGTAGGGATGGTGGGACAGTCCTGTCCCCTTGTCTAAATGTAAGGGGTGTGTGGACAGTGGTAGGGGTGGTGGGACAGTCCTGTACCCTTGTCTAAATGTAAGGGGGATGTGGACAGTGGTAGGGATGGTGGGACAGTCCTGTCCCCTTGTCTAAATGTAAGGGGTGTGTGGACAGTGGTAGGGGTGGTGGGACAGTCCTGTACCCTTGTCTAAATGTAAGGGGGATGTGGACAGTGGTAGGGGTGGTGGGACAGTCCTGTACCCTTGTCTAAATGTAAGGGGTATGTGGACAGTGGTAGGGGTGGTGGGACAGTCCTGTCCCCTTGTCTAAATGTAAGGGGTATGTGGACAGTGGTAGGGGTGGTGGGACAGTCCTGTACCCTTGTCTAAATGTAAGGGGGATGTGGACAGTGGTAGGGATGGTGGGACAGTCCTGTCCCCTTGTCTAAATGTAAGGGGTGTGTGGACAGTGGTAGGGGTGGTGGGACAGTCCTGTACCCTTGTCTAAATGTAAGGGGGATGTGGACAGTGGTAGGGATGGTGGGACAGTCCTGTCTCCTTGTCTAAATGTAAGGGGTGTGTGGACAGTGGTAGGGGTGGTGGGACAGTCCTGTACCCTTGTCTAAATGTAAGGGGGATGTGGACAGCGGTAGGGGTGGTGGGACGGACCCGGGGCGGGGCACCGGAAAATGTCCCTTATTTTCAAATCCCAATGTTGACAGCACTGCTGGGGACAGCGAAGGAAGGAAAGTTAAGTTATTCTACATTTGGAAACAGCGCCACCTAGGTAAACTCTAGGTGAACATCATAATCACATTAGTTTAGATATTTATCATTCTCAAGGCCAAAGCAAAGGAGAAACCATTTTTGAAAAAGAAAACATTTAATGGAAATTGAGGCAGTAAAATCAAGGCTCCGATAGCAAATCCATAGTGTGGGCACTTGGTCAGTGTAATAGTCCTTAATAACGCACTTGTTGGCCTGTATAAAACACTTACTCTACATAAGGAGACCGAGTATTGCATCCTTGCACAGCGCATAATCATTTGCGGTTATTCGCCGGTAGAGGGCGGTATAAAGGCCTCACTAGGACATGGGGATGTTTTTCATCTTCTAAAATGTCTCAAAGAAGCACAGCAGGTTATACATTTGGATGGGATGCATAGTAAGTAACCCACACGCCATGATGCATGCTAAACAAAGGTGGGAGACGCATTGTGTGATGATGCAAACTGGACTGATGTTGCTGATGTTGTTGCTGATGTCTTATACATGATGCAGAAGTAGTCCTTATAGGCCTATATATGTCGGTAAGGAAAGTTGAAGGCCTAAACAATTTTGGAAATGTATCTCTACATATCCATATAACATACAGATCTATCGCTGTCCATATATAACAGAATATATATCCATTAAACACACTGTCGTCTCTACATATCCATCTAGATACCATTTAGGTCTCTTTTTATTTTAAGGTGCTATGCTGATGACCATGGATGAGCCACACTATGGTTCAGGCTGTAACTGTCAAATCAGCACTGCCATTAAACCAATAGGAATACAGTATTGTTACACATAACATAGCCTATAGTTTAAGGTCGTTTTTCCCCAGGATTGTTAAAATAATGGCACTTAACTGATTTTTGAAACATTTTGAAAAGTGGGAAAACAGCCTTTAGGCCTACAGGATAAATAGGCTGTGTAAGTCTATATAATGATTTTTATGTTGTTGTTGTAGCCTACATTCCTGAACACTTACTACCATGGGCTGTCTGTTGGCTTTCTGTTATTTACTCGCAATGAATTGCTGAATTTGATGAACTAACTGCGCACATCTAGATCTGACCCGCCAGACAGACAGTGGGACAGACAGGACGGCCACCATTCAAGCATAGTCTCCTCAAATCACCCAGGTGATGGGAGCGCATCATGTGTGTAGGTATAGGTGGGTACCACATGGCTCCTATGGCAACCCGGCGGATGAGAGCCGCCGCTGCGTTGATGTTCACGCTCTCATCCGGGACGAGGGCGATGAATCCGTGATGTGAGCGGCGTTTGAAACGCCGATATACCGTGTGTGTGTGTGTGTGTGTGTGTGTGTGTGTGTGTGTGTGTGTGTGTGTGTGTGTGTGTGTGTGTGTGTGTGTGTGTGTGTGTGTGTGTGTGTGTGTGTGTGTGTGTGTGTGTGCGTGCGTGCGTGTGTGTGTGTGTGATTGTCTGTGAGTGACAGTGCTGATGACAGCTCTCAGCTCTGGTATTTGTGCGGGTTGGAGGAGGAGGAGGAGGAGGGGGGGTGGTTGTGTGTGTGTGTG
>JAOPHQ010006130.1:0-39344 GCA_030340625.1 Merluccius polli
TGGCTTCGGTCTGATCTACCTGGGTGAGGGACATGTCTTATGTTCTACCCGGGTGAGGGACAACCTGGGGTGAGGGGACATGTTTTTATGTCTACCTGGGGTGAGGGACATGTTTTATGTCTACCTGGGTGAGGGACCTGTTTTGTGTCTACCCGGGAGAGGGACATGTTTTTATGTCTACCTGGGTGAGGGACATGTCTTTGTGTCTACCCGGGTGAGGGACAACCTGGGTAAGGGACATGTTTTATGTCTACCTGGGGTGAGGGACATGTTTTCTGTCTACCTTGGCGAGGGACATGTCTTATATATACCTGGGTGAGGGACATGTTTTATATGAGGGACATGTTTTGTGTCTAACTGGGGGTGAGGGGACATGTTTTATGTCTACCTGGGGTGAGGGACATGTTTTGTGTCTACCTGGGTGAGGGACATGTTTTGTGTCTACCTGGGTGAGGGACATGTTTTATGTCCACCTGGGTGAGGGACATGTTTTATATCTACCTGGGGTGAGGGACATGTTTTATGTCTACCTGGGTGAGGGGACATGTCTTATGTCTACCTGGGTGAGGGACATGTTTTATATCTACCTGGGGTGAGGGACATGTCTTATGTCTACCTGGGTGAGGGGACATGTCATATGTCTACCTGGGTGAGGGACATGTTTTATATCTACCTGGGGTGAGGGACATGTTTTATGTCTACCTGGGTGAGGGACATGTTTTATATCTACCTGGGTGAGGGACATGTTTTATATCTACCTGGGGTGAGGGACATGTTTTATGTCTACCTGGGTGAGGGGACATGTCTTATGTCTACCTGGGTGAGGGACATGTCTTATGTCTACCTGGGTGAGGGACATGTCTTATGTTTACCTGGGGTGAGGGACATGTTTTACGTCTACCCGGGTGAGGGACATGTTTTACGTCTACCCTGGGTGAGGGACATGTTTTATGTCTACCTGGGGTGAGGGACATGTTTTATGTCTACCTGGGTGAGGGACATGTTTTACGTCTACCTGGGTGAGGGACATGTTTTATAGTCTACCGGGGGTGAGGACATGTTTTATGTCCACCTGGGGTGAGGGACATGTTTTTATATCTACCTGGGGTGAGGGGACATGTTTTTATGTCCACCTGGGTTGAGGGACATGTTTTATATCTACCTGGGGTGAGGGACATGTTTTATGTCTACCTGGGTGAGGGGACATGTTTTTATGTCTACCTGGGTGAGGGACATGTTTTATGTCTACCTGGGTGAGGGACATGTCTTTATGTTTACCTGGGGTGAGGGACATGTTTTACGTCTACCCGGGTGAGGGACATGTTTTACGTCTACCCGGGTGAGGGACATGTTTTATGTCTACCTGGGTGAGGGACATGTTTTATGTCTACCTGGGTGAGGGACATGTTTTATGTCCTACCCGGGGTGAGGGACATGTTTTACGTCTACCCGGGGTGAGGGACATTTTTTACGGTCTACCTGGGGGTGAGGGACATGTTTTACGTCTACCCGGGTGAGGGACATGTTTTACGTCTACCCGGGTGAGGGACATGTTTTATGTCTTGCCTATCTCGGCTGTCCCGCGAGGCGCAGCGGGCCTAATGAGCTGCAACATTTGCAACTCTTGTTTGGGGCAACTTTGAGTAGCTGGGATGTGAAATATTGATCTGTCTTTAACTGATAACTTCCTGATGACTCGACATTACTTCATGTTCTTTACAATACAATACAATACAATGCAATGCAATGCAATACAATACAATACAATACAAACAGCTGTGCCGTACATTTTAAGCTTGCATGTCTTTCTCTTCTTTACATCACTTCAGCCTCCCAGGATGTGGACTCAGTCGTTGCAGAAGACACCGGTTTTGTCATAAAAGTGGTAAGTCAGTTTTTCATTTTAATCTTCTACAATTGTACCGAACGTTAAGTGAATAAAAACTTGAACTCTCCTTTTTTTGTTTTGTAACGTATGAACTTCATCCGTCTTCTGAAGTGTCTGACTTCGTGAAGGACTCCCCCCCCCCACGTGTGTCACGATCTCAACGCTTGCTTTAGTCGTATATTGTTGCTTATCCGCCGACCTCGGCGTTCTATTCTGTCAAACGTACAGTAGCACAGTAGGCAGCGTGACTGGAAAACATTATTTATATCCCACTTCTATATTGCCACTGTCTCTTTGTCCGGACGTTGTCAGATCGTAGTTATTTTGTTCGAAATGTTGACATTTTCTTTTTCGTTCGTTCGTTAAGGAGACACTTTTATCCAAAGCGGCTAACGGGCAATGCAGAGAAAGTCATCCTTAAGCAAACTCTGATTCACACCCTCTTCCGAGAGAGCTGGTGTTCGACACTCTATAGTGGCTCATGTGAGAAAAGCAGCAAGACAGATTCTGTGAATTATGGGTTGAAAATTGAGGGTTCATATGTGGTGTCAATGGCAGGGACAGGCGATAGTGGCGACAGCATAACTGAGTGGACAAGCGGCACAACCTCAGAGGCAAGGCAAAGTCGGCATGTCTACGATGGGGAAAACATTTTAAACAATACACATACAAATTACATTTGTGTACATATTGCGATAGTGCTGCATTCAGTATTGGATATAGATATAGACATAGCATTACATGCTAATTAATCAATAAAGAAAGAAGGTTGGTCGGTAACAGTTCATCGGTCACTCTGTTCACACACCTTATCTCATGTCTATTACCTAAGTTAGGACTTCTGATCATAGGCGTAGATTACGGGGGGGATGATTTGAATTTTGTCCACCACTTTTAAAATTGTGCAAACCAATTGCGACCGAAAAACAATCGCGCAGCAGCCCCCCCCCCCCCCCCCCCCGAAGTCCAGCCCTGGTCCCCACCACTTCTAAATCCAAACTGACGCCCTTGCTTCTGATAAGATGGCAGCAAAGTGTTGCATTTAGTTGTATAAAGAACCCTTCAGAAAGCAGTGGTTGACATCGCAGACGGCTGTTTTTCGCCTTGATTTGACGGTTACGTTTGTTTTTGCCTACCTGACTAAATAATGAAATGTATTCATATACAGAATGTAACACACTTTTGGCATGCTTTTTTCTCCCAGATGTTATAACTTGTGTTATAGGATTGCACGCTTTGGCTGGAAATCTGTGGCCTGAATTAACGGCTGAGCTTCTCCATATGAACGTACAACACAGAAAATATATTCTGTTCTGTGAAAATACATTTTTTACTATGCTGTTTGTTGGTGTTAATTTGGTCCGTTTATATTGCACACTGGTTATGAAACGCATCTCGTCTAAAACTTTTAAGACCAAAGACATCACATAACGCGCATACACGCGCACACACACACACACACACACACACACACACAACAAATACTTCACTGGGTGTGTCTGACGAATACCATCTGTTGTCCCTTTGGGTTTGGCTGGCGATTACAACAAGTAAACAAACAAACAAAAAGATCAATACAATTCCCTGCCTTTTCCCCATACAGGAGTACCACGCGAACGGCCCCCTGTTCTCGGAGCTCAAGTTCTACCAGAGGGCAGCCAAGGCGGAGATCAGTGAGTAGGGGTCTCCCGCCGCGCTCGCCGGCAGCTCGCTGGAGCAGCAGCACATTTGACTGATGAAGTGGTGGTCGGACACGCGAGCGCCGCGCTCGCTGCACAGTAATTAATAAGCCAAAGCAAACATGCACCTCAGTGGCGGTTAGCACACACCCGACACCTCCCACCGTTCCCTTCCTCTCCCCTCTCTCTCTCTGTGTGTGAGCCTGCCTGAGCTCTTACACAACACTGTCAGAGAGAGAGAGAGAGAGAGAGAGAGAGAGAGAGAGAGAGAGAGAGAGAGAGAGAGAGAGAGAGAGAGAGAGAGAGAGAGAGAGAGAGAGAGAGAGAGAGAGAGAGAGAGAGAGAGAGAGAGAGCGCCACTCGCACGTAATGATGCCCAGACCTCCGCTGGGCCCATGACCACCTGCCACCCTGGTGGCAAGCCAGTCGAGTCGGCCGCCATCGAGAAGTGAGCCAGGCTCACCTCTCTTTCTCTGTCTGTGCGCGCGTGTCCCTGAGTGATTGATATGCTTGCGCTAGCGTTTGGACCGTATCCCTCCCCGGGGTGAACCGGGAGAGATCCATCATAGGTGGCAAAACTTTGAAACACCTTATTACACTTGAAACAACCAATTTCAGTTGCGCACATCCCCGTTGAATATATCCATGGTCATGCTATGAAGGGTGTATGGAAGTGTATGTTTTTCTTTTTTTTTTAGGTCTATGAATTTTAAGAAGTAGACATCTGTATCACGTTAATAAAGTACATACAAATGTTTGTTTTGTTTTGTGTGTATGTTTTGTGTGTGTTAAAATCCCACCCCTGTTGTGTTGTTTTTATAAAGTGCAGCATTGGACAAACAGCAGGAAGTTGAGCTACCTGGGCATACCGACCTACTGGGGATCAGGGCTAGCCGAACACAACGGACTCAAGTACGGTCTTTTTCTTCATTCATATTAATACAAATATATTTGCACATCGGACTACAAATATCATGTCCTTGGGGACGAGGGCAAACTCGAATTGTTAATTTGATCAAATACCGGTAATGGAGACATTGTCTCGTTTACGACTTTTGTGATCGGATGCCCCAGATCGGAACACGGGTCTGACGTCCGCACTTGACACTTGAATGTGAACTCTGAGGCGGGAACCGGTGTGCGGATTTCGCTTTCCCACAAAAAATACTTTCTGGTAAAATAAATCTGAAACGGCGCTGGGTGGAAGAGAAGCCCTTATGTTTCGGATGACAAAAGTCGCATTGAAATGACAAGTGTAACCGAGGCGTGAGTTGGACTGAGGCTAACAGACTATGATTAAGACTTTGATATGATCTTGATCTCTGTTCTGACCTTTCTTTAGAATGGATTCAACAACAAGCATCTCCAATTGTGGTGCTTAAAAAGTCAGACAATTGCCACAGCCCATGTTTGAATCTAAACACTGCCATTGAAAAACAATGTATGAATACAAACTCCAGGCTTCTCCACTATCCCCCCCGTCTAACACGAGAAGTTACTTACAGCACTTCTAAAGAAGATGATTTCCTCTTTCCTTTTCACGTCTCTGCGTTGAAACTATTAGGTACCGCTTCATGGCCATGGACCGGCTGGGCAGTGACCTCCAGAAAGTGTGCGAGCGCAACGGGGGTCAACTGAAGAGGGCCACCGTGCTCCAGATCGGTCAGCGGCTGGTGAGATGAAAAGCGCCTTGGAGTGTGTTATTGTCGAACTCTTTTATGTCCATTGATTGGCGATTTCTAATGGAGAGGGCAAGGGTGACGTTTTAGTTTTCTATGATGTTTTTTTTCTTTAAGTCGAAGGTCAAGCTAGCTCTCTGCCAAGTGCCGGAGAACTAATGACAAAGGGCAAAAAGGCTCTTCTATGAGACAACGACCCCTTGGTTACATCCGAGGCTGACTCTCTGAATGAGTTGTTTGGTCGTGAACGCGTATGACCAACCTCTTGGGCCGCAGCTCTTTGAAGTCATTGTGGAAGTGGTAGCTTCTTATTCATTAGATTTCTTTGTGGTATGCGTGTGCGTGCGTGTCTTCCTTTTCTAGTTGGATGTGCTGGAGTATATCCATGACAACGAATACGTCCATGCAGACATTAAAGCTGCCAATCTAATGCTGGGTTACACAGACCATGAGAAGGTTAGCCAGCGTCTTCTTGGTAAAATGCTATACAAAGCACACACACGGTTGTAGAAAATGTGCCCTTTTTTTCTCTGCTGCTGACATCTCTCTCTCTGTGGTGGCGTGGTTATTCTGCTACCCATGTATTGTTACAGGACATTTAAATACATAACAGCTAACTACACCAAGGGCCGTTGTTTATGAATGGCAGCATATATTATGTGCTCTAGCCTACCCTAGAACAATGGGCACATTTAGACAGGCCTAATTACATTCAGCGGTTGACAAGTAATGCACACTTTTGTAGTGTTTTTTGTTGTTGTTGTTGTGGTCACGTTGAGCAACAATCACATTGGACATCATGACTTTTCAAAACGGTGCGTTAGCCAATGGGTGCGTTGTGTCCTGCAGGTGTACCTGGCCGACTACGGCCTGGCGTACAGGTACTGTCCGGGGGGAGCACACAAAGAGTACAAGGAGAACCCCAAGAAGGGCCACAACGGCACCATGGAGTACACCAGTCTGGACGCCCACCGGGGAGTCGGTGAGACGTTCAGCCTCTTATTTCAACCCGTTAACAGTTAACAGCAGACAATGGAAAAATATATACCAGTAGCATAATCTCTGGTCTGAATTGTTATTTTAATATGATCACAAATTAATGTAATTAGATTACAATCAGAATCGCCATCCTATAAGGGTTTCATTTATTCATTCATTCATTAGCCAGAACAAGGCAGTCCATTACTAACCGGCAGGCTTGATATAAATTGCACTCCGTCCGCACATTTTTTTGTATGCATAGATGTGGCTGTTATTGGTTTGGTAAATTGCAATATTTAAATATAAATTAGAACATGTTTGCAATTCCTTATAAATGACATGTTTAAATATACATGTATATACTGTATATATATTTTTAATTTTGTTGTCAATACATGTCTGTCTGTCTGCCCCATGCCCTCCGCTTCCATCGGCTGATATCGAGAACACATTAGCTGGCAAATTGCCCACACAATTACCGCTCTCCATTGACCATCGATTAACCCCCTAACCACCACCACCACCTATCTACGTGGCTTCTGCTAACTCCCCTCTACTTTGTCCTTTCAACAACTAGCTTGTTAGCCTGTGTCATTACCTGGGTTGCGTATTTATCCTCACTCCCCCCCCCCTACATTAATTAAGGGTCGTGATGTTTTGTTAAATGGGAGGCCCGGGATGCTGGTAACCTTTACTGAACATGTACACACACGCGTCTGACACTGACACACACACACACACACACACGCACACGCACACACACACACACACAGACACAGACACACAGCCTCGGATCTGTCTGTTGCCATTGTGTGCAATGGAGGATTTCTTCTAAACAGTGAGCAGGGTAATGACTGAAATGTACAAAGGACAATAGTCATAGATTTGAACACATCGGTATGTGCTTTGGATATATTTAAACAAGGGTTCAGTCACAAACACAAACTGCAGCTTATCAAACGATATATTGAAAACAGGCACGGACTTAACCTAGAAGTTTAACTTGTTTTTCTCTCTCTCCACCTCTTAAATCCACTGGATCAATCTCTCATTTGGTTTCTACTCTGCCAAATTGAAAGAATAATCTTCAGGAGGATCAATATTACTTCTCAAGCTCAAAAAGTTCAACCGGGTATGATTAACTTTGAGCGACAACCGGACCCCGTCTGCGGTGCCGTCCCTGGCCCGGTGCCATCTGTCATTGTAAAGATGTTGCCGGGTTGCCATGGTGCGGGTGGCGGGAGTGGGTGGAAGTGGCGAGTGGTTGAACCTGGAGCTAAACGGTGTAATTATACGAGCGTCGGGTGGGCGTCCGGCTGACCGACCGCCTCGGTTCTGACGAGGTGGAGAGGGAAAGGATTAAGTATGCGACGGCGTGGCCCGCTTTGGGGGTGGGGGGGGGGTGGGGGGGGGGTCTGAATAACAATGGGAGATAATTACCGGCAACATCATTCCTTGCCTCACCTCGCTGTCGTGCGCGGTGTGGTGTTTGTGTGTGTGTGTGGTATATGTGCATACGGTATTCATTTCTATCTGTGTCTGTGTGTTTGTAGGCTATTCATGCGTGTCCAAGTTCCATTTTAACACACACACACACACACACACACACACACACACACACCACACACACACACACACACACACACACACACACACACACACACACACACACACACACACACACACACACACACACACACACACACACACAATGCCATCACAGACATTAGGGCATTGAACACAATGGCGCAAAACACACAAAGCGACGCGGTTGAACGGCGACAGAGCACGTACAGGAGGGCAGCGCCGTCGCAATGTAGTTGTTGATCTTTTTTAATTGTTAATCTATTATGTCGCTGTGGGAGTTACACCACTTTTTAAAAAAAGGGCTCGTATTTTTCATCCGCTTTTCGCCTTTGGTCGTTTCTAAATAGGGACGGAGCGCTCTGTAATTATTTGAAACAATAAGGAAGCCACAACGTAATGCTGACTTAATGCATACTTGATGCACACTCCAACGCCCACAAGGGCACGCCGCGGGCCATTAGAAAGCAGGGAAGCCTATATAATCAAAGTTGTTGACGTGGAGAGTGAGTATAAGTCAACTACTCAATATCAAGTGTCTCCATTCTGTCTGCGGCAAGCACCGGGGATACGTGTCCAGAGCGTCCCTATAAACAGCTTGTTTAGGGTGGCAATCAAAAAAAACTGTTGTTCAAATTTTAAGTGGAAACACTAGAACGCTTTTATGCATTTTTTTGTTGTTGTTGGTTTTGTTACTTAAGGTCTAGTTGGGCCTTCAATGAAGAGGGGTCTTGGGTTATGGGTTTGTGATGGGATAGTAATACAACATTTTAAAGTTGAAAACTCTGTATGCAAACCAGCACTGAGGATGTAGTTTTCACCACTGCCAACGGTATTTGTTTTGGAACGCTTTTACTCTTCTCGCCAACTTGTCAAACCTTTTCATTCCTTTACCATCCCAGTGGTCCTGACCTAGAACTGCCTGTTTTCACACCAGTGTTAATCCCCCCCTAGCAAGAATCAGCCAGTGAGATCCCTTGTCTTCAGGCGAGTCCCCCCCCCCCCCCCCCCCCCCTCTTCAAATCTTATGTTGAAACCAAACAACCCTAAAGAGACACGTTGGTGTTTTTACTAACGGTAGGAACTTAAAATACACAATTCCACAATTCCATCGGCGGCGGCGGTGTGGGTACCGGCATCAGCTACAATACCCCCCAACCTTGTAATGTAATCCGTTCCTCCTGAGCATCCACTGATTTAGACCGCTTTGAAGAAGCTCATCAGCTGGGGGTTGAACGGTGGGTGGGGGGGGATCAATTCTGGCCACTGCTCAGGGAAAAGATTTCCACCGTCTGACGAGCCCAGTCGATAGATGATTTCTCACGGGACGCGTCGCGGCCGTTGCGGTATTGAGCTCTGCTAAAAGTCTTTGGGCTCCAGCCCCCTTTAGGATAGACTCGGTATTGATGAACTCCATGCGTACGCTCAGCCACTCCCAGACACGACATTGGCTAGATTATGAGAGAGATGTGTTTAGAGCACCGCCCACATAACAAGCACCGCACCGGTTGTTGGGTTCCTTTTCAGGGGTCAGCTGTATATTACTGCATATGGTACTTATGGGGTATCATTCCTGCATTTTTGAGGAGAGACGGAGAGTTGAGAGCAGTGCTATCCAAAAAGCCAACCAACCATCATTTAGAAACAGCAGTCAGTCATTGCCTTATGCAGTGCAGACTTGGAAAGGAGAATATAGGGTTCAGATGTACACAAAATGAAATATACATTATTTTAAAAAAAGCAAGTGACCTTCCAATAGCTTTGCCATAAAAGCATTGTTACAAGACTTCCTGCCATCTTTCATTAACTGCACATACAATGGAGTTGTTATTTCTGAGGTAGATGCAAGTTTTTCTATCGGTGGAATTGCCCGAAAGCAAAAAGGGAATCCGAGTATTCAAGTATCTCTTCCACTACTTCTTCTTGGTAGACAGTGTCCTTTGCTATGGTGTAGCGAATTTGGATACGTCTACCGCAGATATTGATTTTTTTTTCTTCCACTCACTTTTTTTCATTCGCCCCACTGCCCCTCTCTCTCTCTCTCTCTCTCTCTCTCTGTAGCACCCTCTAGGCGCGGGGACCTCCAGGTGCTGGGGTTCTGCATGCTCCACTGGCTATGTGGCACGCTGCCCTGGGACGGCATGCTGAAGAACCCTGCCCAGGTCCAGGAAGCCAAGGCCAAGTAAGAGGAGGACCAGAGCCTCACTCACAACAACACCTCTCTTATTATTGGAAGTACTGTCCACTGACTCAAATTCACATCGACAATCAATGTGGACATTCAGAATTAGAAAATAAGTTATACGGCATATTTTCTTGCCGAGGTCTGCCTCCTTCTTTTCCTTCCTCAGGTCATCTTGCTTGCCTTTTAAATGCTAAAAATACAAATTGTACCCAGAAACAAGCTTGGCGAAAAACCTAACATGACGCTGACATATTTCACTGAATGTCCAGCTATGTATCCATGCTTTCAAGGATGTCAAGGATTTCAAATGGAAAGTCTCCTTTATTTCTGGCAGTGAATCTAGTGAAAGCTCTGAGCTCTTTCAGCCCGTAGGACCGTTTTCCTGGGCTCCAACTCCCACTCTCCCGAGTGCATTTTTCCATTTAAAATAATCTGCCTCCTTCCCTCCCTCACTACTCCTCTCCTCTTTCCTTTGACGCTCCTTGACAGTTTGTTAATTTTTTCCGTCCTTCCGTCTCAGACTGATGGATAATCTGCCCAGCTCCGTCCAGCAGCTGTCCGCCAGTGGAGCAGCCACGGGTAGGTGAAGGTCTCAGCGCTTAGTCCCAGTGGTCGGTGTAAAGTGGAAACTTGGACTGGTCTATTGGGGGGGGGGGGGGGGGGGTGTACAAAGACTGGAGGTGTCCGCCAGTTGGTTATCATGTACCTTCTGCACAGTAATGACTTTGCAGATAGTTTGCCCAAAAAGATTGTAGTAATTATTAGATAAGACATACCTCTAGTGCTACTGGCAGCAGTATGAGCACTTTTGCGTATTGTAAGGCACCACCTGACAAGATCCCTGTTTATTAGTTTTCTAAATGAAATAAAGTATGTGGAGGTGCATGAAGCACGAGGACATTCCATCAGCGAGACTTGGAACGAGCGCCGCGGCGACGCAAGACTGAAATAAAAACTTTTCCTGGCGAAGTCGCCGCGCGCGTCAGCCTTTTCTGATTGATTTCGGGTCGATCGGGTGAAATTCCAAAATAAATGTTCCGCCACTCCAATCACCCTGTTGATATTAGTTGGGGGGGGGGGGGTTTCTTGTCCAAAGTTTTCCACGGTGCACCGATCACCCACCCTCCTTCACAAAGCGAGGCGAGGTCATGTGTTGCGTTGAAGGCTCGCTGTGTGATGTATGGTTGGCACCGCGGCGCCGATTCCCCCCCAGCCGCATGGTGACAGGGTCCCCGGGCTGCGTGCCACAGATAAGCCCCGGGGCATGCATCAACCCCATAGCGCATGTGTGCGTCGCGCACGCCGTCACGGCACGCTATACGTCATACGTGTTGTTGCGGCCTTGTGTGATGAATAGCGGTTGGCTGTGTGACGCACGCGCCGCACACGCACCACAACCACACACACACACACACACACAATGATGCTCCCCCCCCCCCCCCCCCCCTACTCTATAGGCTGTGATGCTTTGCCCCTCACTTCCTAGCTGTATCTGGACTGTCAGTGCTTCAGGTAGACCAACGCTGTATGGGTTCAATCACTTTGGTCTAGCGTTGATGTGCCAGTACTGTCGTCAGACTAGGAATATTACGTAGAGGTTCAAACATGAAAAATGGAAGCCGATGCATGGTGGATGCTCTTTGTCACCACAATGATATTCATCTTCTCCCCTCCTCTCCTTAAAGACGAGGTAGTCAGGTTGCTCCTGTATGTCAAATCCCTGGGGTACCAGGACCGCCCGGACTACCAGAAGATCAGGGACCTGCTGGGCAGCGGTGGCGAGGGAAGGCTCGACTTCTCTACGCCCCATGGAGGCCACGCAGCAGCAGGGGCCCTGGAGGATCCCCTTCCCCGGAGCAAGGTAAGACAACAAGGGGCCCGGGGGGTCTTACTCAGCGCCCGCTTTGGCTCCTCACTTCATCATTTATTTACAGACCCACTGAACGTGTTTCGATGTGTATCCATCTTTGAACTGTATGTTATTTTTGACTGGATTAACGGCAGCCAGAGGATGTTTTGGCACACCTGGTTATTTCCATTTTATTTTCTTGTAACATAATTGGAACGGTATTAGGACAGTGTAGCAGATGCAGTAAGAACAAACGGGATCGTCTGTAGCGATACGGTAAGACATGGTTGAATTCAAAGTGTTCTCTATGCAAGTTCATACAAAGGGTGATTCATTAACCTGTGTGTTATCATCATATAACCAGGCATACACGTTCCGTCCAATCGCACCGTGTGATTCACAACACTCATCGACTGACGATACAGCATATGGTATTCAATCCCAGAGTTTTAACACCAGTTTTGTCGCTTAACCCTGGATTTTCACCGGGGACGTGAGCGTCGCTTGAGCGTCGCGTTACGGCTGCGTCGCCGGTCGCCGCTGCTGATCGCTGCCACTCTAGTCAATGAAAGCATTTCCACCGGGCGCAGCTGCGGAACGTCTCAGCAGCGTCCCAGGAGCGGCGCACCGCAGCCGCAACTAGGGTGACCAGACGTCCTGAGAAATTCGGGACAGTCCCGAAATCTAAGCGTTTGTCCCGAATCCAGCCCTAATTGTCCCGAAAATGATACTCAAGCAGAATACTGAGTAGTTTTTTTTCTGATAAACATAAAAGATTGTCCATACTCAGTCCGTAGAGAGGTTGAGTCGACTGCATGCAGCCCCCGACGGCAGCCTCCCCCCGCCGACAATCGCGCACTCCCCCCCCCCCCCCCCCCCCCGTCGACAATCGCGCAAACCCCCCCCCCCCCCCCCCCCAAAATTTTTTTTTTGCCAGGGACGAATTTTGTTCCCAGTCCGTCACTGGCACACACACACACACACACACACACACACACACACACACACACGACAAGGGACTGAGCACTGACCCCTGGGTAAGTGCTAATAGGACAAGAGCCTCTGGTTGGAGAGCAGCGGGGAGTGTTGGCCCATGATCACTCCAGTCCTTTTCCGCTGACTCGACCTCCCAGCTGGGCCTGCCCCTCCAAACAGCCCCCAATTTGACAACACTAATCACACAAACACTTTGGCGCGAGGGGGGGGGGCAAAAGGGATCGCCGAGCGTCCCTTAATTGTGCTCGTTTTTTTTTCTGCTCCCGTGTCATTTAATTTCCATTCTGGAGTGCCGGCCAGTTTGGATCCCTAGTTAAACAGAAGTGGCCATTTACAGGTGGTTTAGCAAACAGGCGAGTAAATGTCGCGGAAGATAAAGGCCATTTCCAGAAAGTCATTCCGTCACAATAGTCATATAAATAAATTATAGAAAAATGTTTTTGTCAAATGGGGTCGGGGATAATCAAAAGCTGTGTTGCACAGAAATTGGTCAGACGGATAAAGCAATTGTGAGTTGAGGGTGAAAGGTATTTTTTGAAATAACAGCATTGTGTCATTAATTTGGGAGTTAAAACAGAGAAAGCGAGCAATCCTGGGGCTTTCGAGGGAAAGTAAATATGCTTTGGTGGAGGCGAATAACACACTTTGATCAAATCGTCAATCATCCGTTATTGCATTTTTGATGATATTGACTTGAGAAGAATTTGGATGTTATTGAGTTTCGGCGTAATTCTATTTGTGTGTGTAGGGGCAGAACACTCAATAAGAAATTACTTGGGTCAAGAGAAAAAGTGATCGAAGGCGAAGTTGGTAGGAAAAGAGATTGAAAAAGAAAGTGGAGCAAGGCAGTCATAACCTTGTTAAATCATGACCACGGCATCAAAAACTACCAGGTTGGCTCACCAGTGTCTACGTCTCTGCAAAAAATACTCATCCCAGAGTTGTAGCCGGGTTCAGTCAGTGTACAGGGCTTTGTACTATGGACCACCCATGTGCTACCACAGGATCACTTAATAACAATATTATAGCCCCTAAATATTATCCGTAAAGAGGATGCAGAGCTTGGACTGACAACATATGACCATATGAAAACACATGAACGTTACTTCTCTCCAAAAAGGGGGGAACACCCAAAAGACCACCCAAAACGAAGATCGGCGCTGTGGCGTTGGCTGAAAAAGAGGAGGGTGAGAAAGGGAGGGTGACGAAGACCGAACCAAGTTGTGTCAGACAAGGCGTGGCTGCCAACGGGCCACGGACAGAACAGGTGAGGATCTATCCGTCTCCCTTCAATTGCTACTGTACAAAACAGGAGAGAGAGGAGTCACTGGTTTCTCGTCTATTCCGTCCCCATAACCTGAGCCCAGAAGATGGTTTCTATATTTAGACAGAAAACCACCAATGTTGCGCAAAAACTTTTCTTCCAGAAGGGGAGGACTGCCAGAGGAACTTCCAAACCTGAAGCTATGGAGCTGAAGGATGAGGCGAGGAAGACCAAACCCATTCCCTCTCAATACCTTAGAGGACCACCAGTAAATAGGCCTGAGGTATGACAACAGCAGTTTTAGGACCCAACTATGAAGAGTAAAGGCGGGCAAAGGGGAGTCGACCCCTCACTTTAGACAGACGTTTACAGAATGAATGTGGAACTTGTGTCCATCCTAACAGACAGGACTACAATTTGCTAATACCGTGGTGCTGATAATGTCACCAAAAATCACAAAAAAAGAATCGACTGTAGCCTAGCAATAAGGTGCCAACAAAGGCAGTGTTGCCGGATCACGCACAAAAACATGCAGTATCAAGTAACATTCAATACGCTCAATATACAGAGCTGTCTTATTGATTAGTTACGAGGTTCAAGACAGATCGCTGACTGTTTATTGATAAGATGTAAAGAATCTGAAGTAGACTATCTAATTAAGTGCTACTAATTTTGATATACAATTTCTAAATTACATAGTGAATTAAGCTTCTGATGGGTCAACACATTGCAGCATATTTGTGCAAAGAGTAAAGATAAATTGTTTTGTTGCAGGCATCAGGACCAGCATCTGTTAGGCGATCAGCCAGAGCCAGGTCCGAGCCTATGGAGGTTGATGAAGAGGATTATGAAAGTGAAGACGATGATGACTGGGTGGACAAGACCAGGCCTATTGCTGCGTGCTACCTCAGAGGGCCTCCCACCGGCCCCAGACCAGACCAGACACCGGTGGTGAGGCCAAGAAGCTAGACGACCCCAGCCATCCCAAAACATTACCAGCTACTTCTAGTATTACCTCTGTAACCCTAGTGTGTATACTCCACTGTGTATCAGTATAACATGAAGGTTATTTACCATGGATGGATTTCATTTTTAAATATATTTAATTTCATATTTGAAGAGTTTTAACCCACATAGACGTGAAGCATTACATTTTCAACAAATAAAATCAATTGAATACATTGTTACGCTTTTATGCTAATTACAAAGTTGTGGAAATGGTGGAAAAGGTGCCGTTATCAAAATCAACTGGGGTGCCAAACTGATTATCTCAATTCAACAGCGGACACTTGACACTGGAAGACGCCGGGAAGACGTCCTGCACCTCCAAATGAAATCCTCTACAGTGAGCAGAGCTCAGTGGCACCCAGGCCTCCATGGTCCAACTCCATCGTATGGATGGGAGCGGGACCAAGGCTTCTTGGAGTGGGAGGAGCCATGGCCCGGACACCCCAGAGAGGAGCCCAGTATCAAAGTGAGGGCGAGGCCCGTCTGGAGGAGCGTGCTGGTATACTGCACCGTCTTCACAAGCCTCTTCCTCATTCTGGTTTGTGTTGAGGCACTGAAGTGACGCACACAACCTAAATAAAAGGAGAAGTCACTCGAACTGGATCGTGTGTGGACCGCCCCCCCGCCGTTCGCTCCCATGTAGCGATATTGGTTGGAGCGTGATGGAAGAGGAAAAGTCCACAAACCTCAGGATTTTGGTGCTGCCATCTTTACAGTAATTGGCTGAAACACAAGCAGAGCGAAAACATTTTTTTTTTTTAAACAACTTGTAGGCTAGTTTCTTCATTTCAATGAGCAAAGAATGTGAAAGCAACGGTGCAAGCTATTTTTTTCATACACAGTGTAGTGTAGAGTATCCTAACAAGAAGGCAAGTGGCTCTCTTGTAAAACATCTGTAGTCGGCTCTGTTGACACAGAATACTGCACAATACACTGGAGCCTGGTGCCACTCAAGTTGCTGACAAACACGTCCTTAAAGGCACATTTATTTTCAGCAGAGCAACACGCAGTGTTCATATATGCACTGCGCTCGGGTCACACCTCATTCACGAGGTGGCATTCACTATGCTATATGCAATGTTTAGAGAGCAGGTGATGCTCGGTGACTATGTTAAAGGCCATTGTGGAGCCCACGGTACGAAGACAGGCGTTGGATCGTACCTTGCTGCAGTACGGACACTCGCCGAACACCACACTGAAGCTGTGCCTGCTTGATGGCAGCGCACGCAGCCACTTGGAGAAAGAAAGGAATGGAAAAAGATTTGTGTGTGTACATACATTTTTTTCTTCAAACATGCGTTCGTCTTCCATTTGTATTTGTTATGTTATGATTTAAGGAAGGTCTTCTAAATTGGTCAACCTCTTTGGGGTGGTCCATTCTAGTTGTAATACTTAGGAGAGAGAAGGTCTATCAAATTAGTGGTGCAAATCTTGCAATGTTGACACGTACAAAAAAAAAAAGACATACAAAATGATTTTGCATAACTTTTTTTTTTTTGGTATAGGGGCAAAAGTTATCTGGGCTTTTATTTTTTTCAAGTAGTGCCATATTTCAAAATTTCCAACGGATCTCATTAGAATAGATATTACGTAATTAGACAGACTACTGATCATCCTATGTGTGTGTCAACATACCTCGTACAGACAGGCCTGGTGGAAGGGCTGGCCGCAGCGTGGGTCATTGCACACCTGATCCGGGATGGCGGTCTCCAGTCGGTAGGCATAACAGATCCCACACTCTACACTGAAGCTCTGCACACACAAGAACACATCATGCATGATATCGCTGACACGACTGTTCAGCATTCATTTATGAGGGCTGCAATGCTTTTAATCCAAAAACAAGCAAACAAAGAAAAGGTGACGTTAAAAAGGGTGTATCAGCAGTTATGTTCCTCCGCTATTTGGATTTCTCTCACACACGCACGCACACACACAATTTAATTTTAGACAAGACCTCTGCATGCCTGAGCCTAGAAGTGTTTTTTTTCAACCCAAGTCAGTTTGGGTTTTCCTTGTAGCATATTTTAGTGCATATAGAGCTGATTCTCAAAATGTGAGATTAACGTAATTGTTTTACATCAGGCTTGAACATTCAACCTTGGGCATGTGGTTGACCTACTCAGTGTATTAGAACAGTGTTGGAGTTGAAGCTCTGGCCTCCATTAGGGACGGCTCCACTAAGTTACGCCCAACTCCTCAACTTCCCTTCTCGAAGCCTCCTTCTGTCACCTTTCCTCTCTCCTGGCTCCCACACTCCTCCCCTCGCCCCCCCCTCCCCCCTCTTTCTCTGCCTTCGTTCGCACTTTTCATAATGGGAAGATCATTTTTTTATATTCTCCAAGTGGTATCAATTAAGAGAGAGGATGTCAGGTAAAAAAAATGTATTATATGATATTCAACATCTGGTCAAGTCTACTTTTCCATGCTTCTTGGAATGTTAATGAAGCTGAAGCATTAATCACTCTGGCGACAGCAGATAAACACCAAGCCCTTTTCAACCCATCCTCGGGAGGGGAGGAGGGGAAGAGAGGAGGGTGTGTGTGTGTGTGTGTGTGTGGGGGGGGGGGGGCTTTTTATTTTTTTTTTAAGATAAATGGTTTGGTGTGATTAAAGCGATCTTGATAGTGGCGAGGATTCTGCCATCTTTTGTTATTCTAATGATCTTATCTGTAAACAACCCAATTAAAAAGGAGGATTTCTGCCCACTTCTCAACATACAAATATTAAGTCTTGAAATAAAAATATATAAATCAATTGACCCCTCCAAAAAGACCAACAAAAACACTATATAGGTCAGTACCGGGAAAAGGTGGAGTACCTTCAAGTTAAAAGGAGACACACAAGCTGCAGCACACGCACACATACACATGGTAGTACACACACTTACACATACCCACGGTAGTACGCACACACTTACACACGGTAGTATGCACACACTTACACACGGTCGTACGCACACACTTACACACGGTAGTACACACACACTTACACACGGTAGTACACAGTCCAAGCCAGAAATCATAATCATCGAGCAAACAAGATGGAAGTGGAGTGTGTGTGTTGCGGGTGTGTGTGTGTGTGTGTGTGTGTGTGTGTTGCGGGTGTGGGGCTAGTGTGACATACAGATTTTTCGTGGGTGGCAGGTGACGGGAATTCTATCTCCAAAACATCCTGGAGGTTGTGCAAGATGCTGCAGCCCGGGTTCCTGTCAGCAGAGCAGAGACAGCTCCTTCACACACACTAATTAAACACATGCAAATGAAGCCTGCAGAGACACTGCGGCATGATTAGGAGCACTTCACCATTGGTTTATGGAGAAAAAAAAACACAAAAAATATATATATATATATTCATATACGCACACACAAAACAGAACAGTCCAGCTGATTTTTCTTTTTAAAACACACACACACACACACACACACACACACACACACACACACACACACACACACACACACACACACACACACACACACACACACACACACACACACACACACACACACACACACACACACACACAAAACAGCAAAAACAGTAAAAATGGGTCCTGGGATGAAGATTTGGGCGGGGGGGGGGGGGTGGAATTTTCATTTTGCCCTGGTGAGATTTTGAAGTGTCATGCAGTATGCTTGTTCCAAGCACAGAAAACATCGCCTTAAGGAACTATCGGAACATCGTAAAACCACTTGGTGGACCTCTTTTAGCTGCTTGTGCTCATGTTTTTTATTTTTAGTTATTTTTCCTAAAACCATGAAAGTCAGCGATGAGGAAACCAACTGGAGGACGGTGTCACCAGAAGTCACCGGGACTCTGATCTCTCACCACAAGTGCATGTTGGTGTTCAGCTTGTTCCTGAGAGGGGTCACCACTGCAACAAAGACAGACACATGACACTGTGAATGGAACTGCATTATGTTCCCCCATACATGTACTACACGGAGAAATACTACCTGCAGAAAACACACACACACACACAGGTTGATGACGTGTGAGATTTGACAGTGGTCCAGTTCACTACGCCACTCAGAAGGCATAACATCCATTACATTGTCCATGCCACAGGGGAGAGGGTGTGTGTGTGTGCGCTCCATTCTCCTTGCATTTGTTATTCCTACATGCAAAAGCAATATTTCCGCACGACACCTTGTATTTAAGGGGTCTTCGCCAGCCTCCTGTCTCAGAGGCTGAAAGTCTGCGTGTGTGTTTATTATCTTCTGGAGTTGCATTGCTAGGCAACTGCCTTGGAGTTGTGCAGCATCCACGGTGTGTGACCTTGGGCTTTACAGAAACAATTGTCAGAAATTGACGGGGGCTGAGAGAGAGAGAAGTACCCCCACCAGCCACTGCCCATTCCCCCCCAAAATTACAATGAAATAAATAAATGTGTCTGGGGTTGGACCCTACCCAGTTCGTGTGTGAGTCAACAACACACGGCCTTGAAGCAATTCCTGTGACATGGACAAGCATGGACCAACCGCCAGGTAGTAGTCATACTGTGTAGGGGATGTGGCTCTGTGTGTGTGTGTGTGTGTGTGTGTGTGATGGGGACAAGGCAGCTTCCGCAGGCTGATAAGCGAATCCGCTTACTGGAGAGTTTTGACAAAACTACAGGCTTCAGTTGCCCCCCACATCTCTCCAGCCATATTTACGACCTGGAGTTCCTGCCCTCCCCCTCAAGATAATCTCCAAATGTTAATCTCCAGAAATTTAGAAAATAAAACATCACACAACATACAGGAAAAAACACGTGGCGTGGGAGGAGCCATGGCCCGGACATCGTTATTAGAGAGCCTTAACTTCCTAGCTTCAGATTTTATAAACTACTTGGGTACTTGGGAATTGTCCTATATTTCCAAAGGAATAAACCTATTGACACACTAGATAGATGGATGGATGGCTACGTCATTAATTCATGAGGGGAAATGATGGTGTTACAGCAGCTCACATCGCAAAAAAGACAACAACAAACTAAAAGGAAATAGACATCTGAAACATTATATACTAAATAAAGTGAAGCATGGGTTAGACACACTTGCTCAATTCACTATACTTTAAATTGGGTGCTTCCCAGTTCTCCAACATCTACCCACATGCTACTCACCATGTTCGGCTCCTAGCAGACAGCTCTCTGGTAGCATTTTGGGGTGTCTGGGATTCACATCCACCCGGATAGACACGTTGCTCCCTGAAAAAGGACACAGGGATGCACTTCATTTTAGTTCTCCACAAATCATTTCGATGGTCTTGCATTATTATCGAGCAATTAGTAGATATTGATATAATGATCCATCATCTGCATTTTACACAGTCCTATGAGTCATTCAGTATTTCAGCAGATGAAATGGACGCTATGAGTGTGTGTTGGTGAGTGTACCAATGGCGATCCTCCTCATGGTGTCAGCCCTGCAGGGTCTCTCTGGCTCCAAGACCCAGGTCCTGCCGTCAATCTCATCCAGCACCTCCCAGAACTCTGCCAGGGAGTCCAGAACCAGCATGAACTGGCTGTGGAGCTGCTCCAGGGTGCTCTGACAAATCACACATTAGACCACACACCAACTCAGATCAGATCAGACCAGCCCAAATCATACCACACACCAAATCAGATAGACAGGGAATCTGCAGGTTTCAACCAGTTCAACTAAAGACTTTTTAATACCTTTTTGAAGACCACTTAGAACAATTTAATACCAATTTCACGGCCCAACGGCATACAGGTAAATGACAGTCCTCAACCTGGAATTGTTTTATAAGTATACACATTTATTTGTATTTGTGGCAGTTGACTCTGCCACGCCACCTTAGTGTCTTTTGCTGGGGCCCTCCGACCAGGGCTCCAGACTAACTTTTTACATTTGTTGCCCAGGTGCGCCTAACTTTTTCATTTAGGTGCACCAGCACATGATTTAGGCGCATCCAAAAAATGTTCACCATGCCTTTTGCCTCCGCAATAATACATTTTAAGCATCTTGTCAGTTCCATACACATTGGTAATTTCTTAACACATTATGTAAATTATTGTAAACGGGAATAAAGGTGCAGATACATGTTTTTTTTTACATTTAAATCACTGTACAAACAAGAAATCACAATAACCTCAATTGTGATATTTAAAATGCTTGACAAACTCAAATAAATAAATCAAACTCAAATAACTCTTAACAAAAGTGTGCACTGCCTTGAACAGACATCTTTTTTTTCAAAGAAGATATACATTTAACCTGTTCTTTTTCATAAGGATGATCTGGGACTTAAATGTAGTAAAAGGTAGCTCTTCATATATATATATATATATATATATATATATATATACACACAAGTGTTTGCTCGTTACTCGTTACTTTGTTACTAAAAAAGTAATCCCTTACTTTACTTAGTTACCCTCTATGGAAGGTAACTTTTTACGTTACTCGTTACTTTTACGTTACTTTTATGGTGCTCGAACCCCATCTCATTTCCTAAATGTGTATAGGCCTACATAAAGTTCTACTATGGAGGACATAACAGGTATTTATTTTGTGCTCTTTATTATAAAAAATACCACAGAGCACTTGTTGAAGAACTTGTTGAAGAAAACAACAATACAACAGTACATACAATACATACAGTAATACCAAATAGCATCTTATGTAAGGTGACCAGATTTCCGGGGACATTTTCGGTTCAGCGGTGGGGGTGGGGGGTCACACACACACACAGGGACAGGTCACTGAAAACGGGGACTGTCCCCGGAAACTGGGGACGTCTGGTCACCTTAATCTTATGGGCATGTAGGCGAACACAAAACACATAAATACATAACTCTTACATTAAAGAGGCTACACCGAAATTGGTGCAAAGCTATAGTGCAAATTGTATCAAATCAAGGCTAGGACAACATGATGAAAACCTCAAAATGGCTCATATGTCTCAAAACAAAACATGCCATACAAAACAGCGGTAAAAGCTAGCGTGTGTGTCCGGAAGAGGGCTACTCTCCTCGGACACATTACTCTGAAGCCCCGGTGACGGTCTGGAAGTGTGGATTAAAAACCCCCAAAATAAAACAGCGGTAAAAGCTAGCGTGTGTGTCCGCACTGTCCGGGAGAGGGCTACTCTCCTCGGACACATTACTCTGAAGCCCCGGTGACGGTCTGGAAGTGCGGATTAATAAATAAAATAAAAAAACAGCGGTTAAAGCTAGCGAGTGAGTCCGGGAGAGGGTTACGGCAGTGGACAAAAGTTTCTGGCCAGGGCACAGTGTACACCTCACACTATTGCTAGTACCAGCCTCACTGTGGAATGAGTGCCCGCGACTATTGCGCAAGCGCGCAGCTGAGGCAGTGTCGCTGTCAAATATGTCCCTGGGAAAAGTAACGTTCTGCCCAACTGAAAAAGGAACTACGTTTCATTACCATATTTTCAGTAGTAACGTGTTACACTACTTTTTACCCGAAAAAGTAGTTACGTTACTGTAACACGTTACAAAGAAATGCGTTACACACAACACTGCCGATCAGTAAAACAATGCCTTGAACGGCCCGAGTCTTTGAGATCGGATAGGGACATCCCTACACACATGCCTTATTTTTTCCCCCACCCCCATTCACCGAAAAATAATATCAGGGTCAGAGCCAATCAGAGGCAGAGTAGGGGCATGTCAGAGCCAATCAGAGGCAGAGTAGGGGCATGTCAGAGCCAATCAGAGGCAGAGTAGGGGCACGTCAGAGCCAATCAGAGGCAGAGTAGGGGCACGTCAGAGCCAATCAGAGGCAGAGTAGGGGCACGTCAGAGCCAATCAGAGGCAGAGTAGGGGCACGTTTTCACAGAACGTGGGTGGGGAAACAAAATAACGCTACACACAGAGACGGACCTGCTTAATGTCAGGTGCACCTGTGCGACCAATGAAAATGTTTTGTCGCACTTGACAGATTTTTGATTGCATGTGCGACCAAAATGGTCGCACTTTGGAGCCCTCCCTCCGACACAGGTAGATGCATTTATTGGAGATGGTATTTGCCAAGCAGACATGCTACATGCTGCCATAACAGTGGCCCTCTCTCCCCACCCAGAGTCTCATCAGTCTGACCAGGTGAGGCTGTAAACCAGCTATCAACCACACACACACTATTTGTAACAGTGCTGCTTGTCTGACAACAACAGTATCCTGCAGTGCAGTGGTCAACACAGCTTGTGCATGCCGCGGGAGGCAAATAAATATCTATTTCACACAAAATACATAAAAGTTTGACATTTATTGGTTTGAGGTTTATTATTTTTCCTCTCTTGACAGTCGCAAAAATATTTAAGACCTATGCAAATTGACATTTTTGAATTGAAGTCTTTTTAATACTTTTATTACTGCCGCGGGAACCCTGTAGAGACAATCCCAAATCACAGACCACACACCAGATCAGACTAGGCTGGTCAACTTAATTACCAATCTTTTCAAGTTCAGCTTCAAACAAAGTGTAACTGTTTAGTGCTTTATCACAGAAACATTGTCTTATTAAACCCACATGGCAAGAGGAGGGCACCAAGACATAAAGAACAAAATTAATTTGTGATTTTATAATAGTTCTGGAGTGGGGAGGATGAAGTTCAGCAGATTGTGAGTATGAGGGTGCAACAGGATTTGAACATGGCAAAATAATCTATATTTGTGTTTATAGGACTTGTGTATTACATTTGGACCGTTGATGACCTTAAATAACCACAATATGCCAGTAGCTTGTCGACATATTATCCTAAATATTTTTGCCATCAAGTATCTGTGTCAGATGAACTAATACATTAACTAAAATGAACTCAGTTTCTCTGTCATGACCTGGCTGTTAAATAATTAACTGTGAATCAGTTCTAGTTTTGGTGGTCCAACGTTGAGTATTGACAAAATGCAGTGTAGGTTAGACTACACTTTATGGGCAACATAATGAGAATACAACTAAGAAACAAACAAAGGCCACTTTTATTGCCAGTAATAATTTCACTGTGTTTAGCTATTTATTTGGTTTATTCTATATGAAATGGGAAATGCTAATTTGCGAGCTGCGTATTTTTCTTTATATGCACACTTTTCAATGCCTTATTGGAAGGCAATTTGGTTCCATTTGAAATGGACTTAATTGTCTGATTTTGAGGGCTTATTTATTTATTTTTCAAACCAACTGGTCATCCGCACAGAGACAGGCAAACACACACACACACACACACACTAGAAGAAGAAACGGAGAGAAAGAGCGGAAGTGTGGTGGGCAATAAAGATGGGAACGAGGCGAGAGATAAAAATAAAAAAATAAACCAAAAATTATGGGTCATTGTGCCGGCACAGTGCACACAATTAAGCATCGGCCAGGTGTGAGAGCCTCAGCAATTACAGCCCAATTAATGCCAGTGGCATGATTATGGTTACAGCGCCAGATAACGATGCTAGGTCTGGTTTTAAAAAAAGAAATTAGTGTGTATGTTATGGGGGGGGGTTCGTGGAAGAAGAGTTGGTAATTGAATTCCTGCAGTATTTGCAATAGCGAGAGAACATGGAGGGGGGCCAAAAGAGGGGGAGGAAGAGGGGTAGGCATCTCAGCGAGAACGTACAGAGCTACTTATGTCTCAATTAAGCCTGTCGTCCTCCTGGTGTTTAGTTCAGCCTAGCCAGCGGTCCCTGGCACTGCCCACCGGGGACAGTCCAGAGTACCTTTTTCCTTTCCAACACACTAGCACTGAGGGTGCAAAACAAACAAACACAACCCAACAGCAAAACCCTCTACACAACTGGAAGTCTGTGGTTAATTAATTCATTACTTGAGCAATGCACAATGGGCTGATGGGCTTTGCACTGTTGTTGTCCACTTCAAACCAAACAGAAACTACAGAAGGATAGGAGTGCACCTATCGTCTTGTCAGCTTTATTTATTTCAGTTTGAGGTCTGCAGTGAGGCCAGTGTTTGTATCGGTCCGTATGTCCACATTTTGATTTGCATATGCATTAGAGGTATGAACCAATAGTTAGTACCTACCTATGGTACTGAGCAATAATGAACTGCAAGACAGTGAATAAATGGATGAACGAATTATGCTATTTCTTGACTTACTTTCCCCTCTTGCCATCTTTTTAACTGTACAATTGTGCGTTCTGCTGTTATGGGGTTTGGTTTGTTTTGCAATCCAGGGCCAACATAGACAGATACAGACAGACACACACTGGTTAGACTGCATGCACAACTCTCAACAGAAGGACAGGGTAGGTAGCAACACAAAAAGCTACACACCCGCTGAACACACACAACAAATGAAACAAATGCAAACACACAGCGACGTACAAAACGTGTTGATGGTTGTAGTGTGATGGTGCTCGGCCAGACTCTAATGCAAACATCAATCGATGTGTTGGCATATGCCCACGAACAATCACTCACTCGAACGTACTTATTTTTGTCCCCCTTACTCGCAAGCTCCCTTTACATACTTCATCATGTCACGCACACACCAAACATTCTAATAACGCATGTTTTTTTGGTTTTTAATTTAATTCGAATCATGTTAAAAAATATTCAATTTTTTTGCCCATGTCAGGGCAAACATGGTTTCATTTGCACACCCAAACATACAGACAGACACGCACACACATATGTGCACACGCACAGACACCATGGTTTGTTTTTCTTGTCCTTCCATTTCCACATAAATACACAGAGTGGCACGTTTTAGCCCCGCTACAGAGCAGGCAATAATTACTCATTCAAATGAACATGTCAGCAACACTGCCGACAGACAGGCCCCACCCTCCCCCTGCACACGCACACACACATACACTCACCCACCCTGTGCACACCCACCCCGCACACACGCACGCACACACACACCCCCTTACCCGCTTCCCATTCCTTAGCCTCCGCCTCCACCCCCCTACACAGGCACCAACACAGACATGCACCATTAAGTGCGGTAAACACACTTAAAACACACACACGCGCACACACACACACACACACACACACACACTAAAAACATGTGCATGCATGTACATTGGCACACACACATACATACACACACTCACCTATGAAACACACACACACACACACACACACACACACTGGATGTTGCATTGTGGGAGAGATCCATCAGTGGCCCAGCAGGCAGACAGGCTCCATACGGCAGCGCTGTTCTGAGCTGGTACTCACTGTACGCCTGACATGTATCACACACATGCACACACAAACGCACGCGCACACGCATACACACACACACACACACACACTCATTAGTATCTCTACCCACAAACTCATTGTCATTCGCTCTCTTCTGCACCTCTCGCGCTCTCCTTTTCATGAAGCCTACCACCCATCCCCCCTTCCCCACCATTTCAACTCTCTCCCAGTGTGTGTGTGTGGTGTGTGTGTGTGTGTGTGTGTGTGTGTGTGTGTGTGTGTGTGTGTGTGTGTGTGTGTGTGTGTGTGTGTGTGTGTGTGTGTGTGTGTGTGTGTGTGTGTGTGTTTCTGTCTGTGAAGTGGTGTGTAGTGGCCCACTGGTCTGTGACATGAAATTGTAATAAATTAAACAAATAAAATTGTGACGATCATATGGAACTTGTGAAGCAGGAAACAACAACATGCCAAGAAAGAGTGTGTGTGTGTGTGTGTGTGTGTGTAATAATACCTGTGGTGTCCAAGCCATGTCCAGGGGAACCGGCACGTCAGCTGAGCATTCTGGACTTTCTTCTGGGTGCTGTGGAAGGTAAACAAAATGCAAATTATCATGAAACAAAAAATAAAAAGCCTCTCCTTTTGAAATTGCTGTTTTATTTATTTATATATATATATATATATATATATATATATATATATATATATATATATATATATATATATATATATATATGCTACCGGAGGATTTCGGTTCGCGATACTATCGGCGATAAAAATATTATCGCCGATGAAGAATCTCGCGTTAATACCGCCGGTAACGCCGTTATCGGCCCATCACTAATATATATATATATATATATATATATATATATATATAAATTAATTAATGTTCCTTCACCCTCTCTCTGCTTCACTCAGTGGTCAGACAATGCATTGGGGCAGAATAGTGCATTGCGTTGCTAGATTCATTTGTGTGAAGATTTAAATGAAGGCATTGATGTCTACCTCTTTCAACACAAACAGCCTAACTTGTAATATTAAAACATGCGTTTAGTCTTACTTTATATGTCTCCATACCGTAGGCATCAACATAATGCATATCTCAACTCTCCACATCTCAGCAACTTGTATTTATTGGTACAACTAGTTCCTCACCTTCCTGTTTCTGTGTGTGTGTGTGTGTGTGTGTGTGTGTGTGTGTGTGTGTGTGTGTGTGTGTGTGTGTGTGTGTGTGTGTGTGTGTGTGTGTGTGTGTGTGTGTGTGTTTTGGCATTCCCCAGCTTGTACCACAGGGGGTTTGGAGGCAGCTCTGGGAGTTTCACTTCCCTGATGCCAGAGAAGGTGCGCACGCAGGGACACTTGGGGATAGGTAGGCCTCCTTGTCATCTCGTGGGCACCAGTTTTATTTATTTATTTAATTTGTATGTGGGGGGGTAGGGGCTCCCGTCTGCTTACCCACAATGCCAGGGAATGTGACCTTCAACAACTGCAACTCTTGCAGCTTAGTGCTGCCTTTGGAAAACAACTTTGAACGGCAAAAGTATTCTCGTACGAACGCAAATTGTGTAAACGGCTATTTTTGGTTTGGTGGTACTTGCCCTTTAAGGATTTCATGGTTCATCAAATTGTCCAGAAACATATCCCACTTTAAAGTAGAGGGTGAGCTATACCGAAACAGAGGAAAAGCAATTTACGCTAACGTGTTCTTGACTTCAGTTTTGAAGTTTTTTGTTTATCCAAAAACTTAGATTTTTTTTTTTTATCCATTCACTCTACTAGAATAGCCCTTGGGCTTGTCTTCATCTGCCATATTCTCGGGTACTTCTTCAAACTACACAGAGGAGTCTCCTGTAGCGACAGATGTTGCAGATATTTGATGTCCGCTGAGGATGGTGGAGAGCACTCAATCACATTGCCGGTCGACATTGAGCGGTTTTATCCTCGCCGCATCTCGGACACAGCAGGGTTTTATCGTATTCTTCTGCGCGCTTGGCTCTCCCGTTTTGGCCTAGATTTAGTGACGACGAAGATGGCCCCCGTCTCTGCCTTGAGCGCACCCTTATGTGATGTGACCCCTCTGCTCGGATATGGACTGCTAGTGAGCCAACCCCCCCACTGCGAATGCGTTGCTTTTGTGTAATAACGGAGCTAGGGCATGAGTTATCCTTGCCATGAGTCCTTTTGGTAAACAGGGTGTGCGTGTGTGCGTGTGTGTGTGTGTGTGGGCAGAGTGAGTCATTGTCTTACCTTGGCCTTGAGTTTAACTGTGAGTATGTGCTGTCGCTCCGAAGAGTCGCTGGCTTTCAATCTCAACGTACGGAACTCAGAGTCTATGAAAAGCAACCTCAAGATAGACGCACACCACATACACACACACATACACACGCGCGCACACACACACACACACACACACACACACACACACAGCAAAAACTCAATAAATCCACACCCTAAATCTCGAGGAGGACACAGGGGTGTATGCAATATTGTGAAATGACAGGAGCTATCAGGAGCCGTTAATCACGTCTGCAAGGGGCAGTGTGGAGATGCCATGAGGTGCTCCTGGATTTACAGCCCCTCCAAAGTGGACGCTGGAATCAGTCAGAGTACTTTAACTTTTACGTGCAAATGCAACGCAACAAGGCCTGTCGCCACACTGACGTCTTTTTCTTTTTTTTCAGAGATTCCCATTCGATAAACACAAACATACCAATACAGGGGAAGAATTCACCAGTATGTGTGACAAGGATGAGCTGTGGTGGGGGGGGGTTGGGGGTGTCATCGCTAGTAGTATTACTACTACTATTATTTTTCCATTAACGATGGACACATCACACTAACACCCTACGATATAAGCAAAAGAACAGGTGTCTTTTTATTGCAATGGCATGCAATGTCGTTTAGAAATAAACGACGCATCAGTAATAACCAGTAGCCCCCCCCCCCCCGCCAGCTAAAATAATGATTCCATGGTTACGTCAACTGTGATCCTATACCCGGTGGCTTTGGATGCACCTCTTCAAAGGACAAACAAACACATAGAATTACAATGACCTTTATTTATTGAGTCCAGCAAAAAGATTGTGACCAAAGTCTATGATATTAAATGTGGTCTGCCTACAGGGGCAGTAAGAGAAAGAACAAACCAAAATGAGATACGGCTTGTTGTGTAAGGTGTGATAAGACAATGGTTAGATCAAAAGCCCATTGACAGCATACAATACGGCCTGACAGCAACTTTCTCTTCCATGCGTCATTTACCATATAGTCAGCAGATGCTTTTATCCAAAGCGACTTAATGCCCTATTTTAATGATTTGAAATGCATGGTCTGAAGCGTGCGGCGCAGGTGCATATAGGACATGTCCCAATCAACCTTTGCTAGTTTAACGGCGGAAAAATGGTCCAAAAGGGTTGTACTTAATCTCTCCATTAATCATGGGTGTGTTTTGGGCGTAACATGCAGTAAACCAATCAAGAGTGTCATCTCCCATTCCCTTTAAAAGCCTGGTGCGCTTTTACTTTGGCGGATTGCTATTATGACAGCGGATTTGCCAGGCGGGAAGAAGGAACAATTTTCAGGCGAAGGGATGGATCTGCTTGTGCGCGAAGTGAAAGCTCATGAGCAGCCCCTCTAGGGAACGAGCAGTACAATGTGTACAAAACATGCAGGCTTCTTGCAAAACTATTATACATTTATTTTAACAAATGGTTTATAACACCTGCAATAAAGTTTCTATAAATTAACTGTAAATGTGAAGCAACTCCGCTGGCTGAAGATACTCAGGCCGGACCCAGTTGGCAGGAGCATGGGGTAGATGTGGACAGAGAAGAGAGGGTGGCACAATTTTTTCAAGTAATATCTTGATGTACACAATTATAGTCTTTCACATTCTAACAACAATCTTTTGTATTCAGCAATCTTTTTATTTTTAATGGTTTGCATGTTTGTGCGCTGCCTGTGTGTGTAACAAGCAGAGTTTACGAGCATTGTGCACCCGCCTATAGGCGCGTATTACTAACGCGCCCTTAAACTAACAGTGAAACACCACGACTTTCGACCAGGTTTCTGTCGGTCAATTGCGCAATTGCTTTCAGTTGCCTCAAGATAGCAATACGCCAACAATATGCCTGAACACGCCTCATTTTCAGACCAACACACCCATGGACGTACAGAGGAGTGCAAGTGCATTCGCAATTTAAACAACCTGGGCACAGGACGGGAAAACAATAACTGGGTCGGTCTGAAACTAGCAAAGACACTTACGTCGCGTTTAGCGCCGTTTAGCGCCGCTCTGCGCCGGGTGTAAGATAGGGCCCTTAAAGTTAATTGGCTTTTTTTCAACAATGCGTGGGTAGGGGTTAGGCATCGTGCTCAAGGATGCCGACAGGTAGGACAGGCGTGGGAGCTAAACAGCCTAATCCCTAGACTAGGTCCTGGCGTCTAAATGAAGCGGTCACCCTGGGAATCTGGGGACGTAAAACGAGGAGCCTGTGTGTTGCCTATTGCAGTGGTTGGGTTTCACGTTGTGAACAAGTTCAAACCCACTGTTGCCATCTTCGTCGCTGTCAGCAGACAGCTGATCCCAACATCTCCTGCTCATATGGGGCAGTAGCAGATACATTTCCCCTCCCGCACGGACACTACCACACTCCTAATCTCTCCCAACACATCTGCGTTTTGAGATCACACACACACAGACACACACACACACCTTCCTGTGCCACAATTTGTAAGATGCAATGATAAAGTGGAATTGCTTATCAGTCCTGTAGCAGGCCTGTGTGACTATTGAGTTTTCTAAAATATGATAGCAAAAAAAAGTGTGTGACCATATGAGAATGCATTACTTGTACATCTTTCACACATAACAAGATGGAGAAATATACTCGGCTCCTTGAGAGAGGACTATCTTCAACCTAGTCCCCCCCTCCGCGGCCGATTGATTTAACCATTTGTATTATTTATCTATATTGTCTATTATTCAAGGTATAGCGGCAGGGTCGATCAGTACAGCCTCTGGCCAACGTTAAGTTCTTCAAATTAGTGCACATCAGTGGCAAAACAAAAGTCTCCTGACTGCATCTTCCATACATCATCTTTTGCTCTGTGACACGGTTCCATCTGCACTCCTTGAGGGGTCTCCTGCCCAGGGAGGCAGGGGTTTGGTGCAGGCCCCTCCCCCTCTCTGCCATGATTAAAACAGCGTGAGAGTGGGATGACCCGCTGGGAAGACTGATGAGAGCATCCTATTTGCAACTCGGCAAGCCAACCGCGTTGCACGCAGCCGCCACACATCAGCACGCATCCTGGCATGGAACGCACATCTGTGATTGGCTGTTTGCGTGAGTGTGTGCGTGTGTGCGTGTGCGCGCGTGTGTGTGTGTGTGTGTGTGTGCGTTTGAGAATGAACGCTTGAATTTAGGTGGGCGATTAATTTGACGGTGATATAGGGCAGTGGTTTCTAAACTGTGGGTCACGTCCCACCGACGGGCCAAGCAGATCTATGAGATAGCGGTCATTAATGTGCAATCGATTTAGGTGATGAATGAAAGCGGAAATTGAGAAATAACGAAAGCAGAGGGCACCAAATCTCTCTCTCACACACACACACACACACACACACACACACACACACACACACACACACACACACACACACACACACACACACACACACACACACACACACACACACACACACACACACACGTAAAACTTGAAATCCTTTGGTTCAATGTTGACATTCGCAATCCTTTAAAAAATAAATTCGAGAGTATAAACAATGTATTTGAAAGAGTTAGAATGTTTTCCAGAAGCACCAGAGACACCAATACTTTTCAAACAGTTTGTTGCTCAGATTACACTTGACCTCACCTCACCCAGCCTCTTTAAAGGGCCTCATTGTGAGAGCGAGACCAAGTGTCACACTTGGGACAGCATGGGGGTGAAGGGTCACTCTAGCCACACAGTAAAGACCTGTAGTGCTCATAAGGCTGCCTGGAAAAGGAGGATGAGGGAAGGAGGGAGTGAGGGAGGGGAAAAAAATAATTTCCCATTAATTAACCCATGATCTCTTCTCCACCAATTAACAGATGACCACCCTGAAAAACAGAGGGTGAGGGAGGGAGGGAGATTGAGAAAGAAAAAAAAAGAAAAAGCAAGAAAGAAATGAGCTTCTCACTTTACCTGGTCCCAATCAACTAACGAGAATTACCGCTGTAAACCCCTGGCGGCCATTAACGTTGCCCATGCCAATTAAGACGCTAAACGAATCTCGAGTGCTTTGGAGAGACTGGGTCCCAGCGTGTATAATGCCTTCTCGCTGTAACATGACACCGAAACAATGCTGCATACCTTTACACCCCCCCCCCCTCCTCCACCATCCAAACTCTCCTATTAAAACCTAAGAGTCTTCAATTGGAGCAATTTGCATTTTTTGCTAATAAGATAATTGCGGGTTGTGGTCATTAATAGGGGGGGAAAGTGGAAAATGAGCAATGCAGATGAGCTTAATCCGTGCTGAGGGAGAACAGATCATATGACAGACTAGATCTGCGACCCCCCCCCCCCCATGGGAGGGGGGATGACGGCATTAGCCGCCGCACGTGGGCTCAGCGTTATTAAATGTGACCTGGATTTAACTATAACTCAATAACTAAAAATAAGTAAGTCGTTAGAAGAGCCACGCTGAGAAATGTGGAGCAAACGCCGCTGCCATCCTCGCTGTGGCAACGCCTGAGGGTGGGCTGTGGAACCAGGCGATTAGCTATAGCGGGCATGCTAAAGCTATTCCGCTCAAGTTCCGTTTTTTCTTTAAATCTTTTCTAAAGATATGTTGGAAAAACGTCTTTCTACTTCTCGCCAACCCCCAGTGACCATGGTAAAGCGCTATAAAGATGGAGAGATACCACCTGGATACAAGAAAACTAAAGGAAAACTAAAAAGCTAAAATGTTCTTCCTCTTTTAAACTAAAATTATCCGATAATTGGTTGTTTTTGTACCTTCACTACCATCAAATATAAGTGACTTTAGTGATGTTGTGCCCAAACGTATCTATGAGTAAACACAAACACATTAAGGTCACTGCATGCTCTACCCGTCACCGTGACGACGGATCGGTAAATCAGTGTGCTATAAACTGCATTGGCAGACACAGTGAGGATTGTATTTCAACAACAGCAGGGCATACGCATCGTGATGTAGTCCATTCAATGTAACAATAATAACAGTAATAATAACAATAATAACAGCAGGCCGCCCCTTCAAAATCTCTAGCAGAATTGACCGACTTAGTGGCTCATTAGGTAATGGCAGTCTGGGATTTAGGGCTGGGCAATAATTCAATAATATGTCCCGCGTGATATTGGTCGTGAAATACAGATCTACTTATTGTGATACCTGGTTTTGTAGTCAAAATCAATCATTAAAGAAAGATATAACCATAAAATTATCAACAGATGAGAAAACATCAGAGATAAAATAAATACAATATTTTAGTATGATAGCACACCTCAAACTATTTCAATTTCCTCCCTCAGCTGGACAGCAAAAAGGAAATGTTGAATTCATAAGCATATCAGGATAACGTTTTGTCGGTTAAATAGTTCCTTGCTTTTAGACACTTTAGTGCTGCTTGCTTTCAGACACTTACTTGTCCCAGCCGAGTGTCTCCATCTCCGTAATGAGCTGTGAGTAATACTGAGGTGGTGGGATAGAGAGGCTCTCTGGACAGCCCCTCAACGCGACCTCCTGCAGAATAAAACAGACTGGATAATGCACCTGAATATATCTGCTGCTAAGGTCTTCTGGGGATTTTGTGACTAACAAAACATAACATAAGAGTCCAAAAATGAAAACACGAGGGTGACCACAACATGATGCACTCGCACACACGCACACACACACACAATCTGCATAGGCCATTACGTTGTTTCTTTTTCCTTCGATCAACCTGATGAGAGAGAGCGGCACTGTGCAGCTCCACTGCTCACATTGATAAAGCCTTGGAGGCAGCCATTACTTCCCTATGATAGGCCAACAATGTCAGCGCTAAAGTGAGAACGGCGGGTGCACCACTATGCTCCTTACCAAGACTGTTTTGAACTCCAGAATGAAACTGACAAGATTGTCTGAGTGTTGCAGCCTCTGAAAGGAGTCAAATGATAGAGAGAGTTGGAGAGAGAGATGGAGAGAGAAAAGAAAAGACATCATTGAATGAGAAGATAATGAATTGATGGTGTCGTGTTTCCCCCCCCCCCCCCCTCCTCCTCCTTTTCTTTTTCTACAGCCATTCAAATCAAACACTGTGTTTGTGATTAATGTGGGCTGCCACCAGTCTTAATAATTAATAATAGCTTAAAGGGTGTGAAAATAATGAACTTTGCTGCCCGGGGTGAAATATCAATCTCATCCAAATAACCCTGAGGGGCCACATAACAAATAGGGACATTTTCCAGGCGATGTTAATTAAACAATGGAAAAAATATTTCGTTTTTTTCCAAGAGCGTGGCAGACCTGATGCGTAACAGATAGAAGAATAATGAGGTGAGTCAGAATGCAGCAATCATAGGTCCAAAAACTTGATAAAAAAGTGATTCCCATAGGGGATGGTAGATATACACAGCAGTGTTTCCCCTACATGCATCCAGCAGTGGCGCAGTGCAGCCACTGGATTACTAGCACCGCTGCAATCAGCCATGCAAATTTGTGTTTATTTATTTATTTTTATTTTAAATAATGTTGAGTGCCCCAAATGCAATTTGTTTTATTTAAAAACATATACATCATAGGTACCCCCTCCTGAATTGTTACATTGTCATTACTGTCATTGGAGAAATAGGGCTTGTACATCAGAATGCATCATGGGAGTTTTTTGTTCGTGATACTCCGCCATATTGAGAGGACCCAAGAGAGTTGTACTGTAAAATCCTAAATCAACATAAATATACCATAACCTAGGCTAATGAAAACTTTGTTTTGCCACGTCTCACATGAGAAACACTGTGGCAGTTTCGAATACAACAATGTCTCCCCATAATGACAAATAATTTCACGATTAATTACTGAACAATGACCAAAAATACATTACCACCAACACAATAACTAACATTTCAATGCTCTCATTCTTCCAAAATGGATGGGGTCATTGCAATGTGACGTCACAATTTACAAGCCCCATCCTGTGGAAAAATACTGACAGCAAAATAGTGTTCTGCTGTAAAATAATAATACTGATACTGCAGGTGGCATTAGCTCACAAATGGCTTTAGACTAAACAGGAAACAAGAGATAAAAAGTAGCACAACAAGTGACTTAATAACTTAGAAAGTACTTATTTGATTGTGTGGAACAGAGAGCAACAGTGCTATGAAACAGACGGTGGGACGGCTACACATTGCGGACTGAGAACTGTATGTGTGCACCTCACACACACACACCTCAGCACTGCTGCTGGAAAAAAAAACAAATGAACACAATAGACACACACACTTCTTTAATGAATTAAAGAGGTTTAGTGTTTGGAAGTAGGCAGCTTACAAGCTATGATCAGACATTTTGTGTCCAACATATTTCCACACACACACACACACACACACGCACACACACACACACACACACACACACACACACACCGGATCAGTGATCAGATGCGGATCAGTGTGGTGTGTGTGTGTGTGTGTGTGTGTGTATATGTATAGCAATGCATTGCACAAGCACACATTTAGACAGGGTGAGGGGAACAGACATCAACATCCTCAAGTCAGTATGAAATGACACTTGTACCTGCTTGACTGTGTGCTGGTATCCGCGGAGCAGGTGTTTCACACACACACACTTCTTTAATAAATTAAACAGGTTTAGGGTTTGGAAGTAGGCAGCTTACAAGCTATGATCAGACATTTTGTGTACAACATATTTGCACACACACACACACACACACACCACTCTGATGCAGATCAGGGTGGTGTGTGAGTGTACGTGTGCGTGTGTGTGTGTGTGTGTATAGCAATGCATTGCATAAAGCACACATTTAGACGACAAGGGGACGAGGGGAACAGCCATAAAATCCTCAAGTCAGTAGGAAATGACAGTTTTACCTGCTTGACTATGTGCTGGTATCCTCGGAGCAGGTGTTTCAGCTGCCAGCAGCAGTGGAGCCTGCGCACACGGAGAGGGGACAGAAAAGCAGTTACTAATAGGGCTAATAACGGCTTTTCGGACAGCTATCTAGCGTACAATAAGGACATTCAAGTGAAAGACATTCATGTGTATTGCATTACGTGTGGCGATAGCATAAGAGACGCGGCTCGTACTTGGCCCGTTTGAGTTGACGGTCAGCGGGAAGGACGATCCTCACCCTGAAGTCTCTCTCCTAAAAGAGGAGGCGGCGGGGGGGGGGGGGGGTTCAAGCAGCGGTCACGTAGCGGTGAGTTAACACGACACAAAAGTATACAATAAGTATTCAACACAATAAAGTCACCTGGACCGTGAGAAAGCCGCCATAGACGGTGTTGTCCTTGTTGAGCGGCAGGAGGAGAGGACTCTCCTTCACCAGCGACCTCGCCGCCATCCGCACTCCTCCTTAGCTCGCGCTAGGCAGCCTTACAACACGTACACACACACAGCAACAAGTCGCTTAACTTCACCACAACGGCAACAGGACGTCGTATTAGTTGTTGGTTTGTTGTTGTTGTGTAAGTTTGTACGTTTTTTTGTACGTTTCACGAACTTGTTTTTTAGTAAAATTCAAGTCAACTTACACAGTGGCGGTCCCGCGGATACAAAACAAACCGACGACGTCACGCGGGGGCGTGGCCTAATTTGAATGTCAGAGCTTTATTAGTCAGCGTGGGACGTCTCGTTGTGTGGAAAGGTAATGGGCCTGTTATCTATCAATGTACTACTCCTGTATTCATGCACTTGCTATGTTTGTGTTCATGCATATGGTTGTACTTGTCACAGAGCACGTATTTAGCAATATAATGTCATATCAATCACTTCTATAATGTTCATATCACTTCAAATAATCCATCCCCAACAATGCACAAGCATGGTTGCCGTGCTGCACCGTTCATGACGTGGAGGAGGCTTCTGTAGGTTAACTGTCTAGTAGTATTTATCCAGCTCTGTGCAGCATCAGTAGGCCTGCAGTTCACAATGGACATGGAGAGCTACAGTGCTGTACGGGTCTATTCATCTGCACTAGACCACTTATCCATAGTTGTAAAGGGTGTGTGTGTGTATGTGTGTGTGTACTTGGTGATTGCATAGACTGTGGGGTCTAAAAGGAACCATCACCTGCACAAATTAGTGCTTGTGATTAATTTTCCTTGGGAAGATGTCAGTCAACACGACACTTAACCTTTATGTGCCGAACGGACCAAATGATGTGCAGTGTACAATCTTGAACCTGTCATTCCAAAGGTGAACTAAGCTTGTTTAAGACAAATACATATCTCTGCTACACTGGAAGCCAGGGACGATAATACGATTTTGGGACTCACTCCATAGTCAGTCACTGCTAGTATTTGGTTCTTTGTAACAGGTGATGTGACTGACATTTAGGCCTAGGCCTGAATCCAATAACACCAAGGTTGTTATTTCTGCCTAAACATCCCCTAAAATAACCATTCATCTGTATCTGGCTGTTTATAAAACCTGGGTCTCCCATGTGAAAAATCCCTTGTCACGACGGCAGGATAATCTTGTGGTTAGGATGTTTGACTCCTGGCCAAAAGGTTGTGGGTTCGAACCCAAATATCCACAGTATACCTGTAGGCATCCTTGAGCCGGTCTGCACATTAATGACATGACATACAAATATGCACTAGTCGCTTTGATAAAAGCCTTTGCTAAATCCCTAGATATTATAGCCATAATGTCATTTTATGTATGGGAGAATTTAATATAGTAAGCAATAAACCAGGATCAATCCATTCACCCACCGACCCCATTCATCTGTCCTCATCCATCATCACTGGCTTTCGGGCCGTGATAGCAGAGGGTAAGCAGAGCAGCCCACCTCCTGGATATCCTAGAGATGACCCATAGTGTCCCTAGGCCACTCCCCCTCCACTCCAGGGCATGGGGGCTGGGTTTGTCTTATAGGATGTACCAGATACTCGTCCAGAGGAAGGCACCAAGAAGGGCTTGGCATCATTACGTAACAGGTGCCCAAAGCAAGTCAACCTGCGGCATCTGTGCAGGATGCATGGGGATGCACCGGAGCCCAGAACCCGATCTTTGCACAGTTCCTTTCATGGTGCCATCATGGCACAAACAACGTGTCATGACGTGTCTTTCATTTCAGATCGTGGAGATCATGCATGGCAGCCATGAATGTATAGTAACCATGTATTATTACGCTAGAGTCCACAAAAAGCTATAGAAAATCTTTCTCATTTATCACGTTTTACGTGACAAAATTGTCAATGTGCATAATCTTCACATCTGATCTGCACATATCTTCTTAGTTTGAACCGTAAGAGTCTACTGCCTGTTGTCAAGTTGACTCAAGTGGATGTTTACAAGGTCAAGTCCAGTGCACACAGCTCTACACACCACGAGCTATTATATGCGCACACACTTTCTGTATGCCTATATAACATTGTCCTCCCTGTGTAACTTTAGAAACTAAATAGAAAGAGAAAATGTTATCTCTGAAAGTTATCTTTCAGAGAACAGTTGGAATTCAATATTACACTGTGTAGTGTCATGTCATAGCCTACACACTGCACAATGTGCTTGGAGGGACTGATGCTTTTTGTTATTTGTCTGCTTTAGAGCTGCTGCTGCTGCAAAAAAGCTGGGCCATTATACAACAAAAAATAGCTGAATAACTTTTTGTGTTTTAATTCTAAGATAATATCCGTTTTGTTTCTGTTGTGGGTCACACAACAGGGATCTTCATGGTCTCATTGACTCACGAACGGGGTTAGCGTTTCGCTGCAGTAGGAAGCGGGAAACACAATGTGAAGTGGCTCTCGCTGGAGCTTTTCAACCGCCTGCATGCATCGGCACACTGGCAGCGGCAAAAGAAACACCCCCTCTCTCGCTCACTCTCTCTCTCTCCCTCTCTTTCTCTCTCTCTCTCTGATA
>JAOPHQ010006131.1:0-35000 GCA_030340625.1 Merluccius polli
ACTTCCTCCACACAGATATTGTAGTTTTGCTTTTGGAAGCGTCATTCAAATAAACACACAGATATACTGTACATAGTATATACATAGTATATACATAGTATATATATATAGTATATACATAGTATATACATATAGTATATACATAGTATATATATATAGTATATACATAGTATATATATAGTGTATACATAGTATATACATATAGTATATACATAGTATATACATAGTATATACATAGTATATACATAGTATATATATATGAAGAGTTCAGATGCAAAAGCCTCTAAACGCCACCTCCGTCAAAAATGAGATAAATATATTGAGTGACTGCTCTCCGCACGTAGTATATGGTAATCAAATCATTTCGCGTCAAAACCCGCAAAATACCACTCTTTTCCTGGTCTGAAATCTCGATTTGTAGGCATAAACCTCTAAACGCCACTTCCCTTTGTCAGCAAAAGCCGCTACGTTCCGAGAACCAATCACAACGCAACACGGAATCATGTGACTTCACCCAGTTTCAACATGGCGGCGCGCTGAGGAGCCGGCTTAGATCGCTTCTAAGATAGATTATAGATCATATAGATAGACTCTTTATTATATTATTCTTTATTATTTATTTATATGCTTTATCTTTATTATAGATTATAGATATATCCTTCCTCAGATCGCATAGATGCGCGATCTATGCGGATGCATAGATGCGCGATCTATGCGGATGCATAGATGCGCGATCTATGCGGATGCATAGATGCGCGATCTGAGGGAGGCCAGGCGGCCGAAAGATTATCACCGTAATAAACTGCCGACGTTGTTCTCAACTCGGAGTGTGCGGCACCTCTCTCCTTTTACTGATCTTCTCTCTCAGTTGCCAGCACCTCACATTTGGTGTGTGTTTGCACCTCTCCTTTCAAGCATGGGGAGTATTGTCAGTTCGTTGAGGTCTCTTTAAAAAAAAAATCAGATTTACGTCTTTTCTCTTATATACATAGGCCTACTTGATTATATGCCAAATGTTTTTGAACGTAATAAGCTTTTTTAATTAATGTAATGAGCTTTTTTATAGTTGAATCTGATGCCCAAACATAAGAAATTAACTTACTTGACCACTTTTAACTTTTTTTTTCATGTTTTATTTTTTTAATATAATTTATTGTTATTCCATCATTTACATAATATAATAATAATATAAATATATAATATATATAAGTGATTTTACTACTTTTGACTATGTCTTGTCCAAATATGTGGATTTAGAGGTTTTTGCCAAAAAAGTACCGGTGGATTTAGCTGTTTTTGACGCAAAAAAAAAATGTATTTGGTAAAAACACATAAAAAGACTAAAGTGACATTTTTGAAAAAAAAATGTTTTATTCATTAACTAATAACCTTATCATTTCCATTAAAATAAAATGACTGAACTTGAACATAGAAGCCTGATAAAAAATGGTCATTTATAAGAAAAGTGGTCAAACGGATTTAGAGGCTTTTGCATCTAAACTCTTCATATAGTATATACATAGTATATATATAGTATATATATATAGTATATACACATAGTATAGTTACCTGAGCTATGCGGTGGTGTTGCAGGTTAATGACTCGAGACACAGCCATCTGCATGCTGCCAAACACGGCCACCACCTCCAAGATCTTATCATCAAACGATGGAGCAGAGAATGTCTGGGGAGACAAGTAGACAGGTAAGAGACAGGTAGAGACAGACAGGGGTAGAGACAGACAGGGAGAGAGACAGACAGGTAGATGCAGACAGAACATGACATTTTTAGAATTAAAATAGTACAGTTTTTTAGGTCAGTCAGACAGACAGGTCGGTGAGACAGATCAGTGAGTCAGTCAGACAGAAAGACAATCAGACAGTCAGACAGTCTGTGACAGTCTGACAGACAGGTCTTACATCGTCCTCCTTAGTTCCTCCCCAGAAGTTGGTCCCTCCAGCGTAGGACGGGATGTTGAGGACCGCGATGCCCTGCAGGCTGGGGAGGGGGATGGGCCTGCTGTCGCACTGCACACACACACACACACACACACACACACACACACACACACACACACACACACACACACACACACACACACACACACACACACACACACACACACACACACACAGTGTAACCAGTGTGTAACCCCAGAGACACCTGCTCTGATACCTTTACTTATTTGTGGTTTTAATTTATCTTCAGTGTGTGTAGAAAGTATGTAATACTAGTACTAGTAGTAGTAGTAGTACCTCTAGTAGTACTCTCTGCTCCAGGTTAGTGTGTAGTACTAGTATTAGTACTAGTAGTAGTAGTAGTACCTCTAGTAGTACTCTCTGCTCCAGGTTAGTGTGTATATAGTGTGTAGTACTAGTATTAGTACTAGTAATAGTACCTCTAGTAGTACTCTCTGCTCCAGGTTAGTGTGTATATAGTGTGTAGTACTAGTATTAGTACTAGTAGTAGTAGTAGTACCTCTAGTAGTACTCTCTGCTCCAGGTTAGTGTGTATATAGTGTGTAGTACTAGTATTAGTACTACTAGTAGTAGTAGTACCTCTAGTAGTACTCTCTGCTCCAGGTTAGTGTGTATATAGTGTGTAGTACTAGTATTAGTACTACTAGTAGTAGTAGTACCTCTATTAGTACTCTCTGCTCCAGGTTAGTGTGTATATAGTGTGTAGTACTAGTATTAGTACTAGTAGTAGTAGTAGTACCTCTAGTAGTACTCTCTGCTCCAGGTTAGTGTGTATATAGTGTGTAGTACTAGTATTAGTACTAGTAATAGTACCTCTAGTAGTACTCTCTGCTCCAGGTTAGTGTGTATATAGTGTGTAGTACTAGTATTAGTACTAGTAGTAGTAGTAGTACCTCTAGTAGTACTCTCTGCTCCAGGTTAGTGTGTATATAGTGTGTAGTACTAGTATTAGTACTAGTAGTAGTAGTAGTACCTCTAGTAGTACTCTCTGCTCCAGGTTAGTGTGTATATAGTGTGTAGTACTAGTATTAGTACTAGTAGTAGTAGTAGTACCTCTATTAGTACTCTCTGCTCCAGGTTAGTGTGTATATAGTGTGTAGTACTAGTATTAGTACTAGTAGTAGTAGTAGTACCTCTAGTAGTACTCTCTGCTCCAGGTTAGTGTGTGTGTAGTACTAGTATTAGTACTAGTAGTACTAGTACCTCTAGTAGTACTCTCTGCTCCAGGTTAGTGTGTATATAGTGTGTAGTACTAGTATTAGTACTAGTAGTAGTAGTAGTAGTACCTCTAGTAGTACTCTCTGCTCCAGGTTAGTGTGTATATAGTGTGTAGTACTAGTATTAGTACTAGTAGTAGTAGTAGTACCTCTATTAGTACTCTCTGCTCCAGGTTAGTGTGTATATAGTGTGTAGTACTAGTATTAGTACTAGTAGTAGTAGTAGTACCTCTATTAGTACTCTCTGCTCCAGGTTAGTGTGTATATAGTGTGTAGTACTAGTATTAGTACTAGTAGTAGTAGTAGTACCTCTAGTAGTACTCTCTGCTCCAGGTTAGTGTGTATATAGTGTGTAGTACTAGTATTAGTACTAGTAGTAGTAGTAGTACCTCTATTAGTACTCTCTGCGCCAGGTTAGTGTGTATATAGTGTGTAGTACTAGTATTAGTACTAGTAGTAGTAGTAGTACCTCTAGTAGTACTCTCTGCTCCAGGTTAGTGTGTGTGTAGTACTAGTATTAGTACTAGTAGTACTAGTACCTCTAGTAGTACTCTCTGCTCCAGGTTAGTGTGTATATAGTGTGTAGTACTAGTATTAGTACTAGTAGTAGTAGTAGTACCTCTAGTAGTACTCTCTGCTCCAGGTTAGTGTGTATATAGTGTGTAGTACTAGTATTAGTACTAGTAGTACTAGTACCTCTAGTAGTACTCTCTGCTCCAGGTTAGTGTGTATATAGTGTGTAGTACTAGTATTAGTACTAGTAGTAGTAGTAGTACCTCTAGTAGTACTCTCTGCTCCAGGTTAGTGTGTATATAGTGTGTAGTACTAGTATTAGTACTAGTAGTAGTAGTAGTACCTCTAGTAGTACTCTCTGCTCCAGGTTAGTGTGTATATAGTGTGTAGTACTAGTATTAGTACTAGTAGTAGTAGTAGTACCTCTAGTAGTACTCTCTGCTCCAGGTTAGTGTGTATATAGTGTGTAGTACTAGTATTAGTACTAGTAGTACTAGTACCTCTAGTAGTACTCTCTGCTCCAGGTTAGTGTGTATATAGTGTGTAGTACTAGTATTAGTACTAGTAGTAGTAGTAGTACCTCTAGTAGTACTCGCTGCTCCAGGTTAGTGTGTATATAGTGTGTAGTACTAGTATTAGTACTAGTAGTACTAGTACCTCTAGTAGTACTCTCTGCTCCAGGTTAGTGTGTATATAGTGTGTAGTACTAGTATTAGTACTAGTAGTAGTACCTCTAGTAGTACTCTCTGCTCCAGGTTAGTGTGTATATAGTGTGTAGTACTAGTATTAGTACTAGTAGTAGTAGTAGTACCTCTAGTAGTACTCTCTGCTCCAGGTTAGTGTGTATATAGTGTGTAGTACTAGTATTAGTACTAGTAGTAGTAGTAGTACCTCTAGTAGTACTCTCTGCTCCAGGTTAGTGTGTATATAGTGTGTAGTACTAGTACTAGTACTAGTAGTAGTAGTAGTACCTCTAGTAGTACTCTCTGCTCCAGGTTAGTGTGTATATAGTGTGTAGTACTAGTATTAGTACTAGTAGTAGTAGTAGTACCTCTAGTAGTACTCTCTGCTCCAGGTTAGTGTGTATATAGTGTGTAGTACTAGTATTAGTACTAGTAGTAGTAGTAGTACCTCTATTAGTACTCTCTGCTCCAGGTTAGTGTGTATATAGTGTGTAGTACTAGTATTAGTACTAGTAGTAGTAGTAGTACCTCTAGTAGTACTCTCTGCTCCAGGTTAGTGTGTATATAGTGTGTAGTACTAGTATTAGTACTAGTAGTACTAGTACCTCTAGTAGTACTCTCTGCTCCAGGTTAGTGTGTATATAGTGTGTAGTACTAGTATTAGTACTAGTAGTAGTAGTAGTACCTCTAGTAGTACTCTCTGCTCCAGGTTAGTGTGTATATAGTGTGTAGTACTAGTATTAGTACTAGTAGTAGTAGTAGTACCTCTAGTAGTACTCTCTGCTCCAGGTTAGTGTGTATATAGTGTGTAGTACTAGTAGTAGTACTAGTAGTACCTCTAGTAGTACTCTCTGCTCCAGGTTAGTGTGTATATAGTGTGTAGTACTAGTATTAGTACTAGTAGTAGTAGTAGTACCTCTAGTAGTACTCTCTGCTCCAGGTTCTTGTAGGTTCTGTGCAGAAGCTCTTTGGTTCCCAAGACTCCGTACCACATCATGTTCTTAGTACGACTCCTACACACACACACACACACACACACACACACACACACACACACACACACACACACACACACACACACACACACACACACACACACACACACACACACACACACACACACACACACACACACACACACACACACACGATATAAACACAGCGTGTGTGCTAGTTCTGGCAGTGTTAGCATGCATGCCAGTCAGCTGATTACCTGCATTTCTCAGGGTGTTCGTCTCTCTTGTTGTTGAAGTCCAGAGAGATTTTAGCGTCGAGTCCGATGCCAAAGTAGTTGTTCATCACACACTTCTCTGTATAGCAGTCCCTGTAAACACAGCTAGTTAGTTAGTTAGTCCCTGTAAACACAGCTAGTTAGTTAGTTAGTTAGTCCCTGTAAACACAGCTAGTTAGTTAGTTAGTCCCTGTAAACACAGCTAGTTAGTTGGTCCCTGTAAACACAGCTAGTTAGTTAGTCCCTGTAAACACAGCTAGTTAGTTAGTTAGTTAGTCCCTGTAAACACAGCTAGTTAGTTGGTCCCTGTAAACACAGCTAGTTAGTTAGTCCCTGTAAACACAGCTAGTTAGTTAGTTAGTTGGTCCCTGTAAACACAGCTAGTTAGTTAGTTAGTCCCTGTAAACACAGCTAGTTAGTTAGTTAGTTAGTCCCTGTAAACACAGCTAGTTAGTTAGTTAGTCCCTGTAAACACAGCTAGTTAGTTAGTTAGTCCCTGTAAACACAGCTAGTTAGTTAGTTTGTCCCTGTAAACACAGCTAGTTAGTTAGTCCCTGTAAACACAGCTTGTTAGTTAGTCCCTGTAAACACAGCTAGTTAGTTAGTCCCTGTAAACACAGCTAGTTAGTTAGTTAGTCCCTGTAGACACAGCTAGTTAGTTAGTTAGTTAGTCCCTGTAAACACAGCTAGTTAGTTAGTTAGTCCCTGTAAACACAGCTAGTTAGTTAGTTGGTCCCTGTAAACACAGCTAGTTAGTTAGTCCCTGTAAACACAGCTAGTTAGTTAGTTAGTCCCTGTAAACACAGCTAGTTAGTTAGTCCCTGTAAATGCAGCTAGTTAGTTAGTTAGTCCCTGTAAACACAGCTAGTTAGTTAGTTAGTCCCTGTAAACACAGCTAGTTAGTTGGTCCCTGTAAACACAGCTAGTTAGTTAGTCCCTGTAAACACAGCTAGTTAGTTAGTTAGTTAGTCCCTGTAAACACAGCTAGTTAGTTAGTTAGTCCCTGTAAACACAGCTAGTTAGTTAGTTGGTCCCTGTAAACACAGCTAGTTAGTTAGTCCCTGTAAACACAGCTAGTTAGTTAGTTAGTCCCTGTAAACACAGCTAGATAGTTAGTTGGTCCCTGTAAACACAGCTAGTTAGTTAGTTAGTCCCTGTAAACACAGCTAGTTAGTTAGTCCCTGTAAATGCAGCTAGTTAGTTAGTTAGTCCCTGTAAACACAGCTAGTTAGTTAGTTAGTCCCTGTAAACACAGCTAGTTAGTTAGTCCCTGTAAACGCAGCTAGTTAGTTAGTTAGTCCCTGTAAACATAGCTAGTTAGTTAGTTGGTCCCTGTAAACACAGCTAGTTAGTTAGTTAGTCCCTGTAAACACAGCTAGTTAGTTAGTCCCTGTAAACGCAGCTAGTTAGTTAGTTAGTCCCTGTAAACACAGCTAGTTAGTTAGTCCCTGTAAACGCAGCTAGTTAGTTATTAGTCCCTGTAAGCACAGCTAGTTAGTTAGTTAGTCCCTGTAAACACAGCTAGTTAGTTAGTTTGTCCCTGTAAACACAGCTAGTTAGTTAGTCCCTGTAAAGCAGCTTGTTAGTTAGTCCCTGTAAACACAGCTAGTTAGTTAGTCCCTGTAAACACAGCTAGTTAGTTAGTTAGTCCCTGTAAACACAGCTAGATAGTTAGTACCTGAAAACACATCTAGCTAGTTAGTCGCTGTAACACAGTTAAGTTAGTCCTTACCCTCCATACAATCTCAATTCAGAAAATAATAAAACTAAGTTAAGATATATCAGAATAATATGAGGTAAGATACTGTAAAATACACCATAGTAACGAACAGCGCTATTACAATGTAATCTATGAATCTCTGTGAAATACACATTCATATGAATGACAGACACTCACATGTTGTCATGGTGACAGCTGAAGGGCTCAGCGAGCAGACGACTGATGACAGAGCTGCTGGAGAGAGAGCCAGACACACCTGCTCTCAGACCTAAACAAGCATACCATCACCATCACCATCACCACCACCACCACCACCACCACCACCACCACCATCATCATTATTATTATTATTATAACATCCATATTGAACACCACACTCTTACTTGGGTACAGGATCTTGGTGTTTATCAAATGCTCCCTGCTTCCTGTCTGGGCAGGAAGTGATGCAGAGCTGCCCAGACAGAGACCGTCCTTCGTTATGAGCTTCACACAGGGTGTCTTGGTGACTGAGGAGACAGACAGACAGGTAGACATGTAGACGACAGGTAGACAGACAGGTAGACATGGAGATGCCATGTTTGACATTTAGACAGACAGGTAGACATGTGGACAGACAAGTAGACAGACAGGTAGACAGACATGTAGACAGACAGGTAGACATGTAGACAGACAGGTAGACATGTAGACAGACATGTAGACAGACAAGTAGACAGACAGGTAGACATGTAGACGACAGGTAGACAGACATGTAGACAGACATGTAGACAGACAAGTAGACAGACATGTAGACAGACAGGTAGACAGACAGGTAGACATGTAGACAGACATGTAGACAGACAGGTAGACAGACATTTAGACAGACAGGTAGACATGTAGACAGACATGTAGACAGACAAGTAGACAGACAGGTAGACATGTAGACAGACATGTAGACAGACAAGTAGACAGACAGGTAGACAGACAGTTAGACAGACAGGTAGACATGTAGACAGACATGTAGACAGACAAGTAGACAGACAGGTAGACAGACAGTTAGACAGACAGGTAGACATGTAGACAGACATGTAGACAGACAAGTAGACAGACAGGTAGACAGACAGTTAGACAGACAGGTAGACATGTAGACAGGACAGAAAATGGTAGAAAATGGTCAACTTTAAGAATGTGATCACTTATATGTTTATTAGCCATTTATTAGCAGAATCGTATCACTGCTTATGTTGGCGTTGTCAGTGCTAGCGGTGTTAGCAACGCCAGCGTTGTTAGTGGTGCTAGTGATGCTAGCACTGTTATCGATGCTAGCAGTGTCGGTGTTATCAATGTTAGTAATGTTATCAATTCTAACAGTGTTATCAATGTTAGTAATGTTATCAATTCTAACAGCGTTATCAATGTTAGTAATGTTATCAATTCTAACAGTGTTATCAATGTTAGTAATGTTATCAATTCTAACAGCGTTATCAATGTTAGTAATGTTATCAATTCTAACAGTGTTATCAATGCTAGTAATGTTATCAATTCTAACAGTGTTATCAATGTTATCAATTCTAACAGTGTTATCAATGCTAGTAATGTTATCAATTCTAACAGTGTTATCAATGTTATCAATTCTAACAGTGTTATCAATGCTAGTAATGTTATCAATTCTAACAGTGTTATCAATGCTAGTAATGTTATCAATTCTAACAGTGTTATCAATGCTAGTAATGTTATCAATTCTAACAGTGTTATCAATGTTAGCAGTGTTATCAATTCTAACAGTGTTATCAATGCTAGCGGTGTAATTGATACTAGCGATATTAGCATTGCTAGAGGTGTTAGCGGTGCTCGCGGCGTGTCTCCTGACCTGTGTGGCTGTGGCTGTAGACAGAGCTGCTGAGATGAGATGACTGGAGAGACACTCTGTTATCTTCTTCCTCCTCCTCCTCCTCTTCCTCCTCCTCCTCCTCCTCCTTCTCATCCGGAGCTCCTCCCAGGGAAAACACCTCCTGGGTCTGAGCGTTCTGCTCATCCACCGCTACACACACACACACACACACACACACACACACACACACACACACACACACACACACACACACACACACACACACACACAGAAAGCAGAAGAAAAACATGTTTACATTCTCACCTCTCTTTGTGCTCTATGACCTGTCTCACCTATCTCTGTGTACTCTATAACCTGTCTACCTGTCTCACCTCTCTGTGTCCTCTATAACCTGTCTCACCTCTCTGTGTCCTCTATAACCTGTCTCACCTCTCTGTGTCCTCTATAACCTGTCGCACCTCTCTGTGTGCTCTATAACCTGTCTCACCCATCTCTGTGTGCTCTATAACGTCTCACCTCTGGGTGCACTATAACCCATCGCACCTCTCTTTGTGTGCTCTATAACCTGTCTCACCTCTCTCAGTGTGCTCTATAACCTGTCTCACCCCTCTCTGTGTGCTCTATAACATGTCTCACCTCTCTCTGTGTGCTCCTTGACCTGTCTCACCTCTTTCCGTGTGCACAATAACCTGTCTCACCTCTTTCCATGTGCACAATAACCTGTCTCACCTCTCTCTGTGTGCTCTATAACCTGTCTCACCTCTCTCTGTCTGCTCCTTAACCTGTCTCACCTCTCTCTGTGTGCTCCTTAACCTGTCTCACCTCTTTCCGTGTGCACAATAACCTGTCTCACCTCTCTCTGTGTGCTCTATAATCTGTCTGATGGCCTTCTTCAGGCTGTTGGCTCGGAGCATCAGCTGTTCCCTGGGTTTAAAGATGGCCGCCGGGGGGGCAGAGCTACAGCGAGGGGAGCAGGGAGGGTGAGGAGGCGTGGGCCGGGGGGGGAGGAGCACCCCCTCCTCCTCCTCCTCCTCCTCGGCTATGGTGGGGGGAGGGGGAGGGGGAGGGGGAGCGACAGTAAACACACTGGAGGCCTGGGACTCCTCGTTCAGCGTCTTCAGAAGGGAATCCAGCTTCTCCTTCAGAACCCCACACTGTAGAACACACCCACCAGAACCATTACAACCCACACTGTAGAACACACCCACCAGAACCATTACAACCCACACTGTAGAACACACCCACCAGAACCATTACAACCCACACTGTAGAACACACCCACCAGAACCATTACAACCCACACTGTAGAACACACCCACCAGAACCATTACAACCCACACTGTAGAACACACCCACCAGAACCATTACAACCCACACTGTAGAACACACCCACCAGAACCATTACAACCCACACTGTAGAACACACCCACACTGTAGAACACACCCACCAGAACCATTACAACCCACACTGTAGAACACACCCACACTGTAGAACACACCCACCAGAACCATTACAACCCACACTGTAGAACACACCCACCAGAACCATTACAACCCACACTGTAGAACACACCCACACTGTAGAACACACCCACCAGAACCATTACAACCCACACTGTAGAACACACCCACCAGAACCATTACAACCCACACTGTAGAACACACCCACCAGAACCATTACAACCCACACTGTAGAACACACCCACACTGTAGAACACACCCACCAGAACCATTACAACCCACACTGTAGAACACACCCACACTGTAGAACACACCCACCAGAACCATTACAACCCACACTGTAGAACACACCCACCAGAACCATTACAACCCACACTGTAGAACACACCCACACTGTAGAACACACCCACCAGAACCATTACAACCCACACTGTAGAACACACCCACCAGAACCATTACAACCCACACTGTAGAACACACCCACCAGAACCATTACAACCCACACTGTAGAACACACCCACCAGAACCATTACAACCCACACTGTAGAACACACCCACCAGAACCATTACAACCCACACTGTAGAACACACCCACCAGAACCATTACAACCCACACTGTAGAACACACCCACCAGAACCATTACAACCCACACTGTAGAACACACCCACCAGAACCATTACAACCCACACTGTAGAACACACCCACCAGAACCATTACAACCCACACTGTAGAACACACCCACACTGTAGAACACACCCACCAGAACCATTACAACCCACACTGTAGAACACACCCACCAAAACCATTACAACCATAGACATAATATACGTAGACGCCTCATAGACCGACGCTGCCTGGTGGAGCTGACGTAGCAGCGCGGCCGCCATCTTGGATGGGTCCCCAGTGCATTCATTTCTACTGAGGAAGTGTATCCCCAACTACAATAATAAGCATAACTCCACGAATTTCTACCGGATTTTCACACGGTTTGGTTTGTTACAAACGGCAGAGATTTAGTTATGATACAGGACGAAATAATAAAAAATAAATACTTCAAAAAAAAAAAAGAATTATTGTTCAATCTTACTTGTGAAAGGTAATCCCACACGATCTGGTGTCAATACTGCGCCGTAAGCTGCACTAAATACTGCATAGCTCTCCCGTTGACTCCTATGCTAGACTAGAGTGAGGAGACCCAACCAATATGGCGGCGACGCTGGGTTACGTTCCATCACGTCATGAGGCGTCTATGTATATATGTCTATGATTACAACCCACACTGTAGAACACACCCACCAGAACCATGAGACCTGTGTGTGTGTGTGTGTGTGTGTGTGTGTGTGTGTGTGTGTGTGAGAGAGTGTGTGTGTGTGTGCAGTAGAACCTTCTTAGCCATGGCGTCAGACTCATCAGATCTCTCTGTGTTCTTCTCGTAGGCCTTCCCCACACGAGCCACAAAGTCCTTCACCGTCTCGCACAGAACCCTGAGAACCACACAAACAGATCATATAGATCATATATAAAGATCATATATTATAAAGATTAGAGTGACAGGTAGTCAGGCAGACAGGTAGATAGACAGACAGACAAGTAGACAGACAAATAGTCAGACAGATAGGTAGACAGACAGGTAGCCGGGCAGACAGGTGTCTTACTTGGCGGAAGAGATGACGACAGAGTGCTGGTCTGATGTGAGGATCTTAGACAAGTGAGCAGCGACCGAGTCTTCATAGGTCAGGATCTGCTGCACCTGGAGCAGACAGACAGGTAGTCAGACAGGCAGTCAGCAGACAGGTAGTCAGACAGACAGGTACCTGGATCAGACAGACAGATAGGTAGTCAGCCAGACAGGTACCTGAATCACACAGACAGGCTGTCAGACAGACAGGTAGTCAGATAGACAGGGAGTCAGACAGACAGACCGGAACCTGGAGCAGACACTGTCAGACAGACAGGCAGCCAGACAGACAGGTAGTCAGTCAGATAGACAAGTACCTGGAGCAGACAGACAGGGAGCAGACAGACAGGGAGTCAGAAAGACAGACAGGTACCCAGAGAAGACAGACAGGGAATGAGACAGACAGGTACCCAGAGCAGACAGAGAGGTTACATGAGTAGATAGAAAGGTATTTCCTGTTACCTCTGTGTCACTGTAGTCCTCAGTGACAGTAGACGAGGAGTGTTGCCGTGGAAACTTGGTCTCATAGACCATAATACTCCATCTGGAAAAGATAGAGACCTTTACCAGCTGTCTCACAACATCACCTGTCTAACATCATATTACCCATCTCACATTACCTGTGTCACATTATATTACCTGTCTAATAGCTCACCTGTCTATCATAGTGTTACCTGTCTAACAGCTCACCTGTCTAACATGGTTACCTGTCTAACAGCTCACCTGTCTAACATGGTTACCTCTCCAACAGCTCACCTGTCTAACAGCTCACCTGTCCATCATATGGTTACCTGTCGAACAGCTCACCTGTCTATCATATTGTTACCTGTCCAACAGCTCACCTGTCTAACATGGTTACCTGTCGAACAGCTCACCTGTCTAACAGCTCACCTGTCCATCATATGGTTACCTGTCGAACAGCTCACCTGTCTTACAGCCCACCTGTCCATCATAGTGTTATCTGTCTAACAGCTCACTGGTCTAACATATTACCACCTGTCTAACAGCCCACCTGTCTAACATATAGTTACCTGTCTAGCATCTTGGTGCTGGCTCTCTCTAGTTTCTCGAGGATCTGGGGCAGCTGGGCGTCGTCGTCGCAGGCCGCCCCCCAGCCCAGAACCCGGGCTAGGTCGTTCCCCGTGCCTAGCGGGAGCACGCCCAGCTGGCACTACACACACACACACACACACACACAAATACATCCAATACACACATTAATACACACACCATAGACACATCGATGCATCCACATAACCAGCGGTGTGTATGTGTTACCTGTGTGTGTAGAGACAGTGTGTCTATCTCTGAGAGGACCCAGCCTACACTCCCATCTCCCCCACACACCAGGATACGAAACGTATGGAACCGCTGGAACAACCGCAGCCTGGGAGAGACACAGGCAGTCAGACAGTCAGACACACACACACACACACACACACACACACACACACACACAGAAAGACAGGTACCCCAGGTGTGGTCCTCCGTTCATGAGGTCGAACACCTGTGCAGGGTTGAGCAGCTGTTTGAAGCGGCGGAGGAACTTGACCCCCTGGTTGTCTCCGCTCTTGGAGTTCACACACACCAGCAGGGGGGAGGTACATGAGGGGGGGCAGGACGCCTTCCAGAACCCTACACACACATTCATATGATATTATACACACACACACACACACACACATACACACAGTGTACAGTGTGTATAGTGTGTAGCAGTAGTGTGTATAGTGTGTAATAGTAGTGTGTGTAGTGTGTAGCAGTAGTGTGTATAGTGTGTAGCAGTAGTGTGTAATAGTAGTGTGTATAGTGTGTAATAGTAGTGTGTATAGTGTGTAATAGTAGTGTGTATAGTGTGTAGCAGTACTGTAGTGTGTATAGTGTGTAGCAGTAGTGTGTATAGTGTGTAGCAATAGTGTGTATAGTGTGTAATAGTAGTGTGTATAGTGTGTAATAGTAGTATGTATAGTGTGCAGCAGTAGAGTGTATAGTGTGTAGCAGTACTGTAGTGTGTATAGTGTGTAGCAGTAGTGTGTATAGTGTGTAGCAATAGTGTGTATTTACCATCAGAGTCGATGGAGTTGAGGGCTGGGGGGGGGATCACAGAGACCTTACACTGACCCAGCGGACACTTAATGGACAGCTGCTCCTTACATCCAGAGTGGACCTACACACACACACACACACACACACACACACACACACACACACACACACACACACACACACACACACACACACACACACACACACACACACACACACACTAGTCACACAGCTGCACCTCCTCCTCCTCCTCCTGCTCTGCCTTCCTCCTCCTCCTCCTCCTCCTCCTCCTCCCCATCCTCCCTTCACCATGGCCTCCCCATCCTCCCCATGGCCTCCCCATGGCCTCCCCTCACCATGGCCTTGCACCAGAGACACTTCCAGTCCTGCAGTCTGAGCACGCTGCCGCAGGTCTTCTCACAGACGGAGCATTTAGCGCTGACCGGAAGGTTCCCCTCCAGCCACTGGTGGGGCATGGACACCTGGAGACAGGAAACACAGCAGGAAGCACTGTGACATCACAGGAAGCCCAGCAGGAAGCACTGTGACATCCCAGGAAACACAGCAGGAAGCACTGTGACACCCCAGGAAACACAGCAGGAAGCACTGTGACATCACAGGAAGCACAGCAGGAAGCACTGTGACATCACAGGAAGCACAGCAAGAAGCACTGTGACATCACAGGAAGCACAGCAAGAAGCGCTGTGACACACCAAAGCAAGAGTGCAACTAGTGCCGTGTGGTAGGGTACGCTAGTGTCTGTCGTTTTATACTCCTCTACACAGGGTGAGCGCCCCTGGAGGAACTACAACTAAACACTACATTTTACTTTTAAAATACAATATATCAGGTTTCGGGTGAAATAGAATGTATAGGATTGTTGCTATGTGTAGCCATCAGCATGTACTACAGATATATCTACATCATTTTACTTAAAAAATATATATACATATAAATCTTACACATTGTCACTTTAACATGTCACTAGTTAACTAATTAACTAGTGAACTAACTAACTAACTAACTAACTAGTTAACATGTTAGTTCACTTGCTAGTTAGTTAACTAGTTAACTTAGTTAACTACTTAGTTAAGTAGTTAGTTAACTAACTAGTTATCTCATTAACTCCTCACCCCGTCCTCGTCCTCTACGATGTCCTTCCCTACGGAGGCCAGCGTGGTCCACTTACAGTTGTTTGTGGCGCGCACAGCACAGCGCTTATGGACCTTAAACTTACACACTGGGATGGACGCACACACACAGACACACACATGCACAAACATGCGCGCGCATGCATGCACACACACGCACACACACACACACACACACACGTGGGCGGTGACCCCAGTCAGTATATATTATATTATATATACATTATACATTATTAAATATTATTATATTACCTTCACAGGAAGGCCGTGGGAGGTGACCCCAGACAGTACATATTATTATTATTATTATTATTATTATTATTATTATTATTATTATTATTATATTACCTTCGCAGGACAGCCCGTGGGAGGTGACCCCAGACAGTACATATTATTATTATTATTATTATTATTATTATTATTATTATTATTATTATTATTATTATTATTATATTACCTTCGCAGGACAGCCCGTGGGAGGTGACCCCAGACAGAGCCTCTCTACACACGTTGCAGTAGGTCGGCCGGGCGTGGGAACAAGCGTACCAGTTATGCATCCCACTGAAATGATCCATGCTGTACTGGGTAGACTGGACACACACACTGAAATTACCCAGCTGAACTGGCAGACAAGTAGACAGACATGTAGAAAGACAGACCGGTAGACAGACAGGTGGAAAGACAGACAGGTAGACAGAGAGGTAGGGGACAGGTAGAGAGACAGACAGGTAGATATACAGGCAAGTAGAGAGACAGACAGGCAGAGAGACAGGTAGGGAGACAGAAAGGTAAGAGAGACCGGCAATAGAGAGACAGACCGATGGACAGACAGACAGGTAGAGAGACAGGTAGGTCAAGAGACAGACCTCCATGTGCTCTCGGTTCTGGACGCTACGGAGCGCTGCCATCCACTCCTCCATCTCCTTCCTGTTGTCAGCACACAAGATCAGCCTTCTACAAGGAGTTATCACCTAGACAGACAGACAGACAGAGAGACAGACAGGTAGAGAGACAGACAAGATCAGCCTTCTACAAGGAGTTATCACCTAGACCAGTGAATCCCAACCTGGGGGTCCCGACCCCCACTAGGGGGTGCCTAATCTCCACAGGGAGTCGCGAAGCCCTCTTGATTTTAAGGGTGCAAGAATCTTTAGAAGTTCATTTATTTAGAAGAAAGAAAAAAAAAAGATATAAACTTTTTTTTTTTTTATTCTCGCGTGTATAACGGCACGTGTAGACGTCAACAGCAGCAGTATTCACAGAGCTCACTATACATGACCTGGTCCCAAAACAAAGAGTTGATGGAAACATGGCCAAGCGTCAGGGAGAAGAGGATGCTGACTTTCTCAAAAAGAAAGAGGACTTACCAAGAAAGATACACTGAGTTTGGCTTCACAGAGGCAATGGACAACATTAGAGCTGAATGTGTCATTTGCAAACATTTGAAACATTGGGAAATTAAAGTATAAAACCCTGACACCAGACTACTAAACCCCCTCAGACGGTGGGTAAACCCTGGGAGGTTTTACTCAGAAAAAGGACCTTGTGGTGCCAAACAGGGCCCACAACATGAGGGAGGTTCTGCCAGCAGGGCTGGAAGAGACCAAAAGCAGGCAACTGTTGCATCGAGTGGTCTCTCCTTATTGCCCAAAGACACACAACATCGGTGAGACACTGATTAAACCGGCTTGCATTAAAATGGCTGAAATAATTAAAACTATTACGTACTAGTACGGACTATTAAAACGTATGTATGAAAGTTAAATTAAAAGAAACAGACATAGAATTGTGTTGATAAAAATATAAGGAAAAATACATTGAAACATCCACAGGAAATAATCTTTTCAGAATTGTATAAACATTTCCAGCAGGGATTAATACTATTTAGGTTCATTGTAAAGTTAATTGTTCTGTGCTGTTATTGTTTTTTATGTAATGAATATAATGAAATACACATAAAGATATTTCAAAAGAAGGCCCTATTATATGTGTGCGGGTGGCGGTGGCGGTCGTCAGCACACTGGTAAAATAGGGGTCCATTAAGAAAAAGGTTGGGAACCACTGACCTAGACAGACAGACAGACAGGTAGAGAGACAGACAATATCAGCCACCTACAGGGAGTTATCACCTAGACAGACAGACAGGTAGAGAGACAGACAATATCAGCCACCTACAGGGAGTTATCACCTAGACAGACAGACAGGTAGAGAGACAGACAATATCAGCCACCTACAGGGAGTTATCACCTAGACAGACAGACAGGTAGAGAGACAGACAATATCAGCCACCTACAGGGAGTTATCACCTAGACAGACAGACAGGTAGAGAGACAGACAATATCAGCCACATACAGGGAGTTATCACCTAGACAGACAGACAGGTAGAGAGACAGACAATATCAGCCACCTACAGGGAGTTATCACCTAGACAGACAGACAGGTAGAGAGACAGACAATATCAGCCACCTACAGGGAGTTATCACCTAGACAGACAGACAGGTAGAGAGACAGACAATATCAGCCACCTACAGGGAGTTATCACCTAGACAGACAGACAGGTAGAGAGACAGACAATATCAGCCACCTACAGGGAGTTATCACCTAGACAGACAGACAGGTAGAGAGACAGACAATATCAGCCACCTACAGGGAGTTATCACCTAGACAGACAGACAGGTAGAGAGACAGACAATATCAGCCACCTACAGGGAGTTATCACCTAGACAGACAGACAGGTAGAGAGACAGACAATATCAGCCACCTACAGGGAGTTATCACCTAGACAGACAGACAGGTAGAGAGACAGACAATATCAGCCACCTACAGGGAGTTATCACCTAGACAGACAGACAGGTAGAGAGACAGACAATATCAGCCACCTACAGGGAGTTATCACCTAGACAGACAGACAGGTAGAGAGACAGACAATATCAGCCACCTACAGGGAGTTATCACCCAGACAGACAGACAGGTAGAGGGAGTTGCTGTTAGACAGGGAAGCTCACCGTGAAGCTGTTGTTGACGTTCTTGGTGCTGGACTCGGCTACGCTTGCATCCGTGAGATCCACCTCATCAAAGATTATAGACTGGAGACCAGTGGAGACCAGTGGAGACCAGTGGAGACCAGGAGAGACAGGAGAGACCAGGAGAGACAGTAGAGACCAGGAGAGACCAGTGGAGACCAGTGGAGACCAGGAGAGACAGTAGAGACCAGGAGAGACAGTAGATACCAGGAGAGACCAGGAGAGACCAGTAGGAAATAGGAAAAGCCATGGAGAAACCAGTAGAGACCAGGAGAGACCAGGACAGAAGAGTAGAGACCATTAGAGACCAGCAGAGGTTAGCTAGCAGCGTGTTGCATGGGCTAGGTTAGCTAGCAGTCTGTTATCGCTCATACCAAGGCTATATCATAGTATACCTTGGCGGTCTGAGTGTAGCACAGCGTGCTAAGCTAGGTTAGCATGGTGCTATGTGTTGCTACCTCAGCGGTCTGAGTGTAGCACAGCGTGCTAAGCTAGGTTAGCCTGGTGCTATGTGTTGCTACCTCAGCGGTCTGAGTGTAGTACAGCGTGCTAGGCTAGGTTAGCCTGGTGCTATGTGATGTTACCTTGGTGGTCTGAGCGTAGTACAGCGTGCTAGGCTAGGTTAGCCTGGTGCTATGTGTTGTTACCTTGGCGGTCTGAGCGTAGTACAGCGTGCTAGGCTAGGTTAGCCTGGTGCTATGTGATGTTACCTTGGCGGTCTGAGCGTAGTACAGCGTGCTAGGCTAGGTTAGCATGGTGCTATGTGTTGTTACCTTGGCGGTCTGAGCGTAGTACAGCGTGCTAGGCTAGGTTAGCATGGTGCTATGTGATGTTACCTTGGCGGTCTGAGCGTAGTACAGCGTGCTAGGCTAGGTTAGCATGGTGCTATGTGTTACCTTGGCGGTCTGAGTGTAGTACAGCGTGCTAGGCTAGGTTAGCCTGGTGCTATGTGATGTTACCTTGGCGGTCTGAGCGTAGTACAGCGTGCTAGGCTAGGTTAGCATGGTGCTATGTGTTACCTTGGCGGTCTGAGCGTAGTACAGCGTGCTAGGCTAGGTTAGCATGGTGCTATGTGATGTTACCTTGGTGGTCTGAGCGTAGTACAGCGTGCTAGGCTAGGTTAGCCTGGTGCTATGTGTTGCTACCTCAGCGGTCTGAGTGTAGTACAGCGTGCTAGGCTAGGTTAGCCTGGTGCTATGTGTTGCTACCTCAGCGGTCTGAGTGTAGTACAGCGTGCTAGGCTAGGTTAGCCTGGTGCTATGTGTTGTTACCTTGGCGGTCTGAGCGTAGTACAGCGTGCTAGGCTAGGTTAGCCTGGTGCTATGTGATGTTACCTTGGCGGTCTGAGCGTAGTACAGCGTGCTAGGCTAGGTTAGCCTGGTGCTATGTGATGTTACCTTGGCGGTCTGAGCATAGTACAGCGTGCTAGGCTAGGTTAGCATGGTGCTATGTGTTACCTTGGCGGTCTGAGCGTAGTACAGCGTGCTAGGCTAGGTTAGCATGGTGCTATGTGTTACCTTGGCGGTCTGAGCATAGTACAGCGTGCTAGGCTAGGTTAGCATGGTGCTATGTGATGTTACCTTGGCGGTCTGAGCGTAGTACAGCGTGCTAGGCTAGGTTAGCCTGGTGCTATGTGATGTTACCTTGGCGGTCTGAGCATAGTACAGCGTGCTAGGCTAGGTTAGCATGGTGCTATGTGATGTTACCTTGGTGGTCTGAGCGTAGTACAGCGTGCTAGGCTAGGTTAGCCTGGTGCTATGTGATGTTACCTTGGCGGTCTGAGCGTAGTACAGCGTGCTAGGCTAGGTTAGCATGGTGCTATGTGATGTTACCATGGCGGTCTGAGCGTAGTACAGCGTGCTAGGCTAGGTTAGCCTGGTGCTATGTGATGTTACCTTGGCGGTCTGAGCGTAGTACAGCGTGCTAGGCTAGGTTAGCCTGGTGCTATGTGTTGTTACCTTGGCGGTCTGAGCATAGTACAGCGTGCTAGGCTAGGTTAGCATGGTGCTATGTGATGTTACCTTGGCGGTCTGAGCGTAGTACAGCGTGCTAGGCTAGGTTAGCCTGGTGCTATGTGATGTTACCTTGGCGGTCTGAGCGTAGTACAGCGTGCTAGGCTAGGTTAGCCTGGTGCTATGTGATGTTACCTTGGCGGTCTGAGCGTAGTACAGCGTGCTAGGCTAGGTTAGCCTGGTGCTATGTGATGTTACCTTGGCGGTCTGAGCGTAGTACAGCGTGCTAGGCTAGGTTAGCCTGGTGCTATGTGATGTTACCTTGGCGGTCTGAGCGTAGTACAGCGTCCTCCCCCGCAGTTTAAAGTAACGTCTCTTCCAGCGCTGGAAAGAGTTGGTCTGTTTCATCAGCTGCCCTTCCTTAAGGATAGTCTGGCAAAGAAACACAAACAATATGGTTAAATAGGACAGAATACATACATTAATAGGTTAAATAGGACAGAATACATACATTAATAGGTTAAATAGGACAGAATACATACATTAATAGGTTAAATAGGACAGAATACATACATTAATAGGTTAAATAGGACAGAATATATACATTAATAGGTTAAATAGGACAGAATACATACATTAATAGGTTAAATAGGACAGAATACATACATTAATAGGTTAAATAGGACAGAATACATACATTAATAGGTTAAATAGGACAGAATACATACATTAATAGGTTAAATAGGACAGAATATATACATTAATAGGTTAAATAGGACAGAATACATACATTAATAGGTTAAAGAGGACAGAATACATACATTAATAGGTTAAATAGGACAGAATACATACATTAATAGGTTAAAGAGGACAGAATACATACATTAATAGGTTAAAGAGGACAGAATACATACATTAATAGGTTAAAGAGGACAGAATACATACATTAATAGGTTAAAGAGGACAGAATACATACATTAATAGGTTAAAGAGGACAGAATACATACATTAATAGGTTAAAGAGGACAGAATACATACATTAATAGGTTAAATAGGACAGAATACATACATTAATAGGTTAAAGAGGACAGAATACATACATTAAAAGGGTTAAAGAGGACAGAATACATACATTAAAAGGGTTAAAGAGGACAGAATACATACATTAATAGGTTAAAGAGGACAGAATACATACATTAATAGGTTAAAGAGGACAGAATACATACATTAATAGGTTAAATAGGACAGAATACATACATTAATAGGTTAAATAGGACAGAATACATACATTAATAGGTTAAATAGGACAGAATACATACATTAATAGGTTAAATAGGACAGAATACATACATTAATAGGTTAAAGAGGACAGAATACATACATTAATAGGTTAAAGAGGACAGAATACATACATTAATAGGTTAAAGAGGACAGAATACATACATTAATAGGTTAAAGAGGACAGAATACATACATTAATAGGTTAAATAGGACAGAATACATACATTAAAAGGTTAAAGAGGACAGAATACATACATTAATAGGTTAAAGAGGACAGAATACATACATTAAAAGGTTAAAGAGGACAGAATACATACAACACACATACATTCAAATGATTCAAGTGCAAGTGAACCCGCTGCTTCTGCTCAAATTCAAACTATTAATATTTTAAAGGGGGGGGGGGGTTGACCCCATTGTTACGGCCCACGGCAACTTTGTGATACTGTTTTTTAAGCTAATACACGTCGTTGAGTATGAGCGTTATAAAGAGCGATATCTGAAATACATTATGGTGATTAAGATATAATATACAGTATGGTGATTTAAGATATAACACATACATTATGGTCATTAATATATAATAAATACATGTTGGTAATAAGGATATAATACATACATTACAGTGATTTAAGATATAATACATACATTACGGTGATTTAAGATATAATACATACATTATGGTGATTAAGATATAATACATACATTATGGTGACTAAGATATAATACATACATTATGGTAATTAAGATATAATACATACATTATGGTGATTAAGATATAATACATACATTATGGTGATTAAGATATAATACATACATTATGGTGATTAAGATATAATACATACATTATGGTGACTAAGATATAATACATACATTATGGTGATTAAGATATAATACATACATTATGGTGACTAAGATATAATACATACATTATGGTAATTAAGATATAATACATACATTATGGTGATTAAGATATAATACATACATTATGGTGACTAAGATATAATACATACATTATGGTGACTAAGATATAATACATACATTACATGATTACGATAGGATACATTAAGAAATGTACATGTACATGAGTGGTCATGTGACACGTCACTGGCTCATCGTTTCCAGTTGTCTTTGTTCATTTTGAAGATTAAAAAAACAGGTAAAAAGTGGAAAAATAGCCTTTTGCGCTTCCTCCTATTTTGTTCTCCACTGTCCAAGCCATCCTGCGTGCCTAACGTCACCACAAGAGGACACTGTTTACATGTTCACACAAACAGAAAGAACTCGTGGAAATATTAAATCTGGGTGAAAAATCAGTTTCAACCGGTTTGCTCCTTTTAAAAAACTATGGGTATTTTTAGGTGAAAAATAAGTAATAACCGAAAGTGATGAGCCTTAAAGAGAGACCATCTGGAGGAGATAGACCTAGACTCCAGAGATGGTCCATCTCCTCCTAGACTCTAGACGACCTAGACTCTAGAACATAGAGTCCAGGTCTATCTCCTAGACTCTAGACGACCTAGACTATAGAACATAGAGTCCAGGTCTATCCCCTAGACTCTAGAAGACCTAGACTCTAGAACATAGAGTCCAGGTCTATCTCCTAGACTCTAGAAGACCTAGACTCTAGAACATAGAGTCCAGGTCTATCCCCTAGACTTTAGAAGACCTAGACTCAAAAATATAGAGTCCAGGTCTATCTCCTAGACTCTAGAAGACCTAGACTCTAGAACATAGAGTCCAGGTCTACCCACGCTAGTTTGTGAATGTTCCCCAGAGGTTTTAGTCACATGGAGGAGACGCGTGGTCCGTAGCTCAAGACACATGACCAGGGAGACCTGGTGGGCCCTGCACTTTTCTTAGAAACCGCCGCCCCACCACCAGCTTGTGATCCACCACCAGCTTGTGATCCACCACCAGCTTGTGATCCAGCAACAATAGCAGCATTCAGCTACTCTAATCATGGCTCCTCCACCCTGAAACAAGACCTGCTCCTCCACCCCTGAACCAAGACCTGCTCCTCCACCCCTGAACCAACACTTGCTCCCCCACCCCTGAACCGAGACCTGCTCCTCCACCCCTGAACCGAGATCTGCTCCTCCACCCCTGAACCGAGATCTGCTTCTCCACCCCTGAACCGAGACCTGCTCCTCCACCCCTGAACCGAGACCTGCTCCTCCACCCCTGAACCAAGCCCTGCTCCAGACCTGCTTCTTAAACCATGTTCTAGCATGAAGAAAGTGATGCTTTGTACGTCTGCAACATCTACGCCGTTTCTGAGCACAAATCCCAAAAAGCAAATCCCTGACCGATGATGTCATGGCCCAGGTTTTTAATGAAACGGTGCTCTCTTTTATATTAAAATATCCAAGCATGACGATCCCCTCTAACTAACCCTCAACCAAGCTCCTCTCCTCCAGCCTAAACCCACCCTGAGCAGAGAACATCTAGAGGAGCAAGATACAGTATGTGATGATAGTCAGAGAGTCCATACACATACAAGCTGCTGCTATCCTAAGATCACACTGAGGAGAGGAGGGGGGAGAGGAGACAAGAGGAGAGAGGAACGGAGAGGAGAGAAGAGAGGAAAGGAGAAGAGGAGAGTGGAGATGAGAGGAGAGGAGGGGAGAGGAGAGAAGAGTGGAGAGAGAGAAGAGAGGGGGGAGAGAAGAGAGAGGAGGGAGAGGGGGAGGGGAGAGGCAGTGGAGGAGAGAGAGAGAGAGGAGAGGAGAGGAAGAGAGGAAAGGAAAGGAGAGGAGAGAGAGAGAGGAAATAGGAAAGTGGCAAAAAGAGGAATGGAGAGAGGAGGAAAGGAAAGAGAGAGGGGAGGGGGAGATAAGAGGAGAGAGATGAGAGGATATGGGAGAGGGGAGGAGAGAGAGATGGAAGAGAGGAGAGAGTGAAGGTGAGGGAAGGAACAAGAGGAGATGAGAGGAGGGAGCGTTGAGAAGGAGAGAGTGGAGGGAGGGAGGGAGGGAGGGAGGAGACTTAAGGGTAAGGGATTGAGTCTCTCTCTCTCATAGTAAACAGACACATTAGTAGAGTTTGCTTAGACATACTAAGGATGATGGACGGCAGGTAAGACAGCTAGAGGCTAAACCTAGGAGGCAGGAGGGATGTGTCGGTGCCTCCAGGCTCCTTGGTCCTGGGGCCAGACCGCTTCCTGGGTGTCCCAGGTCCACGTCAGTGTTGAAGCCAGAGACCCTAACCCTGGCTCAGTCCCCTCCTGTTCAAATGACACCTAAGTGTGGCCCACAAGACTCCTGTACTCCTAATCGTGTGTACATCCGTTTACCCCCCCCCCCCCCCAAAAAATAAAATCCCTGTAGCATAGCTCCCTGTAAAATAGCCTGGCTAGCTCCCTGTAGCATAGCCCGGATAGCTCCCTGTAGCCTAGCCCAGCTAGCGCCCTGTAGCCTAGCCCAGCTAGCTCCCTGTAAAATAGCTCGGCTAGCTCCCTCCTCTGTAGCATAGCCCGGCTAGCTCCCTGTAGCCTAGCCCGGCTAGCGCCCTGTAAAATAGCCCGTCTAGCTCCCTCCCCCTGTAGCATAGCCGGCTAGCTCCCTGTAAAATTGCCCGGCTAGCGCCCTGTAGCCTAGCCCGGCTAGCTTCCTGTAGCATAGCCCGGATAGCTCCCTGTAGCCTAGCCCAGCTAGCTCCCTGTAGCCTAGCCCGGCTAGCTCCCTGTAGCCTAGCCAGGCTAGCTCCCTGTAGCCTAGCCCGGCTAGGCGCCCTGTAGCCTAGCCCGGCTTGCTCTCAGTAGCCTTTCCCGGCTAGCTCTCTGTAGCCTAGCCCGGCTAGCTCCCTGTAGCCTAGCCAGGCTAGCTCCCTGTAGCCTAGCCCAGCTAGGCGCCCTGTAGCCTAGCCCGGCTAGCTCTCTGTAGCCTATCCCAGCTAGCTCTCTGTAGCCTAGCCCGACTAGCTCCCTCCCCTGTAGCATAGCCCGGCTAGCTCCCTGTAGCCTAGCCCATCTAGCTCCCTGTAACCTAGCCCGGCTAGCTCCCTGTAGCATAGGCCAGCTAGCTCCCTGTAGCATAGCCCGGCTAGCTCTCTGTAGCCTAGCCAGGCTAGCTCCCTGTAGCCTAGCCCAGCTAGCTCCCTGTAGCCTAGCCTGGCTAGCTCCCTGTAGCCTAGCCCAGCTAGCTCCCTGTAGCATAGGCCGGCTAGCTCCCTCCCCTGTAGCATAGCCAGCTAGCGGGGGGAGGGGGGGGGGGCGCGGGAGACACTCCTCGCGCACACCAGAGACCAGTTCAACGGTTCCTCCCGGTCCCGGTTCAGGTTCTGGTTCTAAGGTTAGCGGGCCCCAGTCCAGTAGCGGGTCCCTGCGAGACCGGAACCAGAAAACCAGCACACCTACTGGTCCGGCTGATGTTTTGAGGACCTGGACGTGCGCTAATCCCTTTCGCCGGATCTCCCATCACGTCCACCACTGTGCTGTGTTCAGGACCAGACGTGTACCAGGTCTGGTCCAGAACCAGAGGGCGGTTCTGGACCAGGTCCGCTGGACGGGCTGAGGAGGAAGCGGTGGCCCAGCCGTGTGAACGGACCCACCGGAGAACCAGACCGAGAAACAACGGTCCTAACGGGGGGAGGGGGGAAAGGCTGCTACCTTGCTGCGGATCTGACCCGACGTCGACACTTTGCGGATGAGCTTCTGCGGGGATCCGTGCTCCGGCTCCGGGTCGCTGTCTGACGACTCCTCCAGGCCCCGCGCCGCGGACTCCGGTCCCCCAGCCTCGGCCATCCTGCCGCCAGACCCCCGGGGCTCCACTGCCGGGGACCCGCGGGGGGCGAGCGCCCCCCGGCGGCGGCCCAGGGGCGGTGCAGCGCAGCAGCCTCACCGCCACCAGACACTGGAAAAGTGACACCCTGCTGTGGCTTATTATGGGTGGTTGGATGAGGATGGATGAGGTCTCTACTGGGGTTGTGTTACAGGACCCAGGGTGGTGGTTCACCTGGACTTGTAAATGGTGTCAGATTGATTGGCAATGGGGTCAGGGCCGAGGTGTGGCGGTCCAAGGTTCCTGCTCATTGTGGACCGACGGTGGGGTGATTGTTCAGCGTCTGAAAGGGATTAAAAAAACATGGTTGCAGCACATCGCATGGGGATGGGGAACGCACGCACACACACACACACACACACACACACACACACACACACACACACACACACACACACACACACACACACAGTATATTATGTCAAACTCTTCATCTCATCTGTTTGTTGTCCACCGGAGAATCCTGGGAGATCATGATGAACAGATTTCTCAGGTTTCAAGCTGGTTGAAGGTTGTCCACAGTCAACTTTACCTGCTCACCTGTTCTCCTGTCCACCTGCTCACCTGCTCACCAGTCCAACTGCTCACCTGCCCACCCACTCACCTGTTCACCCGCTCACCTGCTCATCTGCTCACCTGTTCACCAGTCCAACTGCTCACCCGCTCACCTGTCCACCTGCTCACCTGTTCACCTGCTCAACTCTTCACCTGCCCACCTGTTCACCTGCTCATCTGCTCACCTGTTCACCTGCTCACCTGTTCACCAGTCCAACTGCTCACCTATCCACCTGTTCACCTGCTCACCTGTTCATCTGCTTGCCTGCTCACCTGTTCACCTGCTCACCTGTTCATCTGCTCACCTGCTCACCTGCCCACTGCCAACATGGAGAACATTCTTTACAAACTACCAACTCACCTCCCAAAAACTCATTCCAAAGATAATTATTATTTTAACTTTTTATATGGTTAGATGTTCTCTATAATGTTTCAACATTTCTTCTGGCAAAAGCTCAAAATGTATTTGAACACCTGGAAAACACAAATTGATGATTACTATTATTATTATTATTATTAGTGGCTGGACTCTTGTTTACTGGCTGTACCTGTGTGTGTGTGTGTGTGTGTGTGTGTGTGTGTGTGTGTGTGTGCGCGCGTGCGTGTGTGCGTGTGTCTGTGTCCATGTGATACATACTATCAAATGAAGACATGACCTCCTCTCCAGGTCCCAGGAGGAGGCCCATAAAGAGCTTCGCCTATAGTTCCCAGGCTCCTCTTACAGTCCTTTATCTTCAGCAGCCTCCTCCCTACAGGTCAACTTTTATCTTCACGCTCTTATTGTGAAGGCCCCAGCTCCAGCTCACCTGGACACGCCCTAAACCATAAAGTCAGAGGCTGAGACACACACACACACACATACACACACACACATGTGCCAGTGGGCCGGGCGTGGGGTAGCTGTGCAGGTAGTGGGCCTGACCTGGTGTGGGCGGGGCCTGGGGTATAAGATGCTGTACCTGCAGGTGGAGGACCAAAACCTGGATACACAGCAGGGTGAGTAGGAAGGAGAGCTGTGTGTGTGTGTGTGTGTGTGTGTGTGTGTGTGTGTGTGTGTGTGTGTGTGTGTGTGTGTGTGTGTGTGTGTGTGTGTGTGTGTGTGTGTGTGTGTGTGTGTGTGTGTGTGTGTGTGTGTGTGTGTTGTGTGTGGACAGCTGATTAATAATCAATTCAATTATACATGTCAATGTCTCCTCTCCTTTCTCTCCTCCCTTCTCCTCCCCTCTACGTTCTCTTCTCTTTCCTCCTCTTCTCCTCCCTCTCCTCTCTTCTTGTCTTTCCTCTCCCCTCTCCTCATCTATCCTCTCCCCTTTCTCCTCTCTCCCATCTCTCTCGCCTCTCCCCTCCCTCTCCTCCTCTCATCTCCTCTCTTCTCTCTCCTCCCTCCTCTACTCTCTCTTCTCTCGTCTCTCTCTTTTCTCCCGTCTCCTCTCCTCCTCTACTCTCTCCTCTACTCTCTCTCTTCTCTCCTCCCTCCTCTATCCTCTGTTCTCTCCTCTCCTCTCCTCTCTCCTTCCTCCTCTCCTCCATCCTCTCCTCTCTCTCTCTACACCTGTCCTCTCCTCCTCTCTCCTGCCTCCGTCCTCCTCCTCTCTCCTCACCTTATCTCCTCTCTCCTGCCTCCTCTCTCCTCCTCCTCCTCCTCCTCCTCCTCCTCCTCCTCCTCCTCCTCCTCCTCCTCCAGATGAGTTTGTATTCAGTGCTCCTGCAGCTCCTCTTCTTGTCGCTCACGAAGGCGATGCCTGAGGATACAACCCCGCACCCACCTTACCCCCCCATGATGGGGCCAGGCGAGGGGAGGAGTTTCCTCGGGGGGATGGGGGACAACATGACCTTCCCAGAAGGGATGGGGGACAACTTCACCTTCTCGGGGGAGGTGGGGCAGCTGGACCCGGCGTACTGCCAGATGCTGATGAGCTCCACGGACCAGCTGATGGCCAACCAGGTGCCCTTGCAATGTGTCTGCTCCCTCTGTCAGGGAAACGTCGGCCCCAAGGGGGACCCGGGGCCACGAGGACTTCCAGGTAGTCCTCTTCCTCTCACACCCTCTCACCCCCCCCCCCCCCAACCCCTCCTCACACCCCTCTCACCCCCCACTCGTCGTCTCACGCCCACTCACCCCTCCTCACCCTTACCTGTGCAGAGGTGTTAAGTATTGTGTTGACTATAAATGTACCCCCCCCAGGCCGCCCGGGGAGCCCTGGCAGGAGAGGACTGGTCGGGTTTAGAGGCCCCCCAGGTTTCATGGGAAGACCGGGACTCAAAGGTAACTCCAGTAAAAGTCACATGGTCACATGACATATCATGTGATGTTCAGACCCATGAGAGATTACTGTCCTGACTCTGTGTGTGTGTGTGTGTGTGTTTGTGTGTGTTCAGGACAGAAGGGAGACGAGGGCCATAAAGGAGATGTTGGCCCTCTTGGCCCCCTGGGGCCCAAAGGACAGAGAGGATATAAAGGTGAGTGACTGAGCTCTAGACGTGACCCCTGACCTGGGACAGTGGAGATGTGACCCCTGTCCTGTGTTTCCTAGGTGACAAGGGGGACGTCGGTGTGGAGGGGCCGTCTGGGCAGCCAGGGACCAAGGGGGATGAGGGTGTGTGTCCTCCCTGCGAAGTAGTGGAGGGGCCTCCAGGACAACCTGGTCTCCCGGGCTCACCCGGCCCTAGAGGGCTGCCCGGCCGAAGCGGGCCAGCAGGGCCCAGTGGCCCCATGGGAGACACCGGAGACCTGGGACCCGCGGGGCTCCCTGGACGACCGGGGCCGAAAGGGGAGGTGGGGCCCGAGGGAAACTGCACCTGTGAAGAGGGAAGAGCAGGGGAGAAGGGGGCAAAGGGGGCAAAGGGGGAAGTCGGGAACGATGGGAAACAGGGCCCGGTTGGCCCGGTTGGCCCGGTTGGCCCGGTTGGCCCGGTTGGCCCGGTTGGCCCCGTGGGAGTTGCCGGGGTGGCAGGTCCAATGGGGCCGATGGGGCTGATGGGGGCCCCAGGGCCCTGCATGCCGGCCATCCAATCCTCCTTCTCCGCGGGCCTGGAGGTATCTTACCCCCCCCCCATGTCGCCCGTGGTTTTCAGTCAGATCATCAACAACCGGCAGGGCCACTACAACCACGAGACGGGCATCTACACGGCCCCCGTCAACGGCACCTACGTCTTCAGCTACACCCTGACGGTGTATAACCGCATCCTGAAGGTCGGTATGTTCCGCAACATCTCGCCTGTGGTGAAGACCACCAACACCGCCTTGCTGGGCATCACCGCACAGACTATCACGATGCACCTGGACCAGGGTGACGAAGTCTACCTGATGTGTAAGGACTGGCTGACCAACGGCGTCTTCACCAGCAGCGAGACCAGCAGCACCTTCTCCGGCTTCCTGCTCAACCCAGACACCTGTTACCAATTCGAGACCAGAGAGTTCATACATACAGGCACCTCATCACCGACCAAATTTGAGTGGGGTAACCTCCCAGGAGGCACCAGCCCCCCCGCAACGATGGACCAGTATACACCCACTCTCACAACGGCCACACCATAGAAGACATCGCTGGGCAATGACACCAAGCCACCAATAGACACCAAGCACAACACCAACAGACCAATGGTTGCATCAAACGCTCCGTTTGATGCAACCATTGGTCTGTTGGTGAGAGGGTGAGGGGGATGTCTGTTCCCTGTAGCGGCCTCAACGTCACAGGAGCGCTGTGCTTAATTAGATTAGAGAGAAGATATGGATCTTTCTTCAGAGATACCGTGTAGATTAGGGAGGAGATATTGATCATTAGCATCCTTAGCCTAGCAGTACCCGCTGGTCTGAGGAAGAACAAGTCAAACTAAAATATTTTCACAATTATTACAACTGTTTTGTTTTTTATCTAAACATAATGCTTGTTGCATGTATGTGCATTAAAGGAAAACGTTTTCTCCAAGCTTTCACATAACAGGACTCTTTCTCTTACTCTTTCCCCTCTGGTCCTTTATACCTGTAGTTAGTTACAGAGATAATCTGGTATATATGTTACTCTAGTTAGTTACAGAGATACTCTGGTATATATGTTACTCTAGTTAGTTACAGAGATACTCTGGTATATATGTTACTCTAGTTAGTTACAGAGATACTCTGCTATATGTTACTCTAGTTAGTTACAGAGATACCCTGCTATATGTTACTCTAGTTAGTTACAGAGATACTCTGGTATATATGTTGCTCTAGTTAGTTACAGAGATACTCTGGTATATATGTTACTCTAGTTAGTTACAGAGATACTCTGCTATATGTTACTCTAGTTAGTTATAGAGATACCCTGCTATATGTTACTCTAGTTAGTTACAGAGATAATCTGGTATATATGTTACTCTAGTTAGTTACAGAGATACTCTGGTATATATGTTACTCTAGTTAGTTACAGAGATACCCTGCTGTATGTTACTCTAGTTAGTATATACCAGTATGACCAGTAGAAGACTGTGGTTATACTGGACAGCTCCCAGTAGAACCAGTAGCAGACTGTGGTTATACTGGACAGCTCCCAGTAGAACCAGTAGCAGACTGTGGTTATACTGGACAGCTCCCAGTAGAACCAGTAGCAGACTGTGGTTATACTGGACAGCTCCCAGTAGAACCAGTAGCAGACTGTGGTTATACTGGACAGCTCCCAGTAGAACCAGTAGCAGACTGTGGTTATACTGGACAGCTCCCAGTAGAACCAGTAGCAGACTGTGGTTATACTGGACAGCTCCCAGTAGAACCAGTAGCAGACAGTGATTGTACTGGGCAGCTTTCTCTATATATTTGCTCCTTTCCTATTTTATACTGCAACTGCTGCACAATAATTTCCCTCGGGATGAATGATAAGTAATATCTTATCGTAGCTTATCTTAACTACTGCAAAGTTAGTTATTTTGAAAACATCTTCTTGAATACAAGACTAGCAATAAAGAACAAAAAGTAAAGCTAATGAAATGAAATGATAATGATGATAATATAATGATGTCGTATGGTTAGGGTTATATATGTATAAGTATGTACAGTAGCTGTAGAAAAAGACGAGTCATATGTCATAGAACAGTCTTTATTAGCGAGTAAGTATAGCTGTACAGTACAGCTCCGCTCCGATTGGCTCATCTCTCTATTCCCTAAGGCTAATATAAAGGCTTTCCCGTCACCATGGCAACAACATACTAAAGACGGAGTGGCCAGCTTTTCTCCTAGTGGTCATCTTGTTTCCTAGTGGCCATCTTGTCTCCTAGTGGCCATCTTGTCTCCTAGGCTTCAGCAGGTGAACCGTCGTCCTCCCCGATCACACCCTTCAGGAAGTCTCTCTTGAACTCCTCAAACACAAGCTCAGCTGACTCACTGGCACACAGACAGGTAGAGAGACACACAGGTCGAGAGACACACAGGTAGATCGAGAGACAGGTAGAGAGACACATAGGTAGAGAGAGAGAGAGAAAGAGACAGACAGAGAGAGAGAGAGAGACAGAGAGAGAGAGAGACAGGTAGAGAGAGAGGTAGAGAGACACACAGGTCGAGGGACACAGGTTGAGAGACACACAGGTAGAGAGAGACACACAGGCAGAGAGAGATACACAAAGGTAGAGAAAGAGACACAGGTAGACATACACACAGGTAGAGATACATACAGGTAGAGAAAGAGACACACAGGTAGATAGAGAGACAGACAGGTAGAGAGAGAGGCAGACCAGTAGAGAGTGAGACAGGTAGGGAGACACAGGTAGTGCGAGACAGGTAGAGAGAAAGACAGGTAAAGAGACATGTAGAAAGAGAGACAGGTAGAGAGAAAGACAGGTAAAGAGACATGTAGAAAGAGAGACAGGTAGAGAGAAGAGAGACAGGTAGAACGAGACAGGTAGCGAGACAGACAGGAAGAGAGAGACAGGTAGAGAGACACACAGGTAGCGAGAGACAGAAAGAGAGACACATAGGTACAGAGACAGACAGGTAGAGAAACACACAGGTAGAAAGAAAAACAGGTAGAAAGACACACAGGTAGAGAGAGATACACAGGTGGAGACACACAGGTAGAGAGACAGACAGGTAGAGAGACAGACGGGTAGAGAGACACAGGTAAAGACATACAGGTAGAGAGAGACAGAGACAGACAGACAGACAGACAGGTAGAGACAGACAGACAGACAGACAGACGTGTGTTTAGTCTTTCCTCATCAGAGAGTTGCTGTAATGTAGTACTAATCTAGTACTACTGTAGTCTCTCATATCCAGACCTATCTCCACACTGTGTTCTAGTCTCATATCCAGACCTATCTCCACACTGTGTTCTAGTCTCATATCCAGACCTATCTCCACACTGTGTTCTAGTCTCATATCCAGACCTATCTCCACACTGTGTTCTAGTCTCATATCCAGACCTATCTCCACACTGTGTTCTAGTCTCATATCCAGACCTATCTCCACACTGTGTTCTAGTCTCATATCCAGACCTATCTCCACACTGTGTTCTAGTCTCATATCCAGACCTATCTCCACACTGTGTTTTAGTCTCATAGCCAGACCTATCTCCACACTGTGTTCTAGTCTCATATCCAGACCTATCTCCACACTGTGTTCTAGTCTCATATCCAGACCTATCTCCACACTGTGTTTTAGTCTCATAGCCAGACCTATCTCCACACTGTGTTCTAGTCTCATATCCAGACCTATCTCCACACTGTGTTTTAGTCTCATATCCAGACCTATCTCCACACTGTGTTCTAGTCTCATATCCAGACCTATCTCCACACTGTGTTCTAGTCTCATATCCAGACCTATCTCCACACTGTGTTCTAGTCTCATATCCAGACCTATCTCCACACTGTGTTCTAGTCTCATATCCAGACCTATCTCCACACTGTGTTCTAGTCTCATATCCAGACCTATCTCCACACTGTGTTCTAGTCTCATATCCAGACCTATCTCCACACTGTGTTCTAGTCTCATATCCAGACCTATCTCCACACTGTGTTCTAGTCTCATATCCAGACCTATCTCCACACTGTGTTCTAGTCTCATATCCAGACCTATCTCCACACTGTGTTCTAGTCTCATAGCCAGACCTATCTCCACACTGTGTTTTAGTCTCATAGCCAGACCTATCTCCACACTGTGTTCTAGTCTCATATCCAGACCTATCTCCACACTGTGTTCTAGTCTCATATCCAGACCTATCTCCACACTGTGTTTTAGTCTCATAGCCAGACCTATCTCCACACTGTGTTCTAGTCTCATATCCAGACCTATCTCCACACTGTGTTCTAGTCTCATATCCAGACCTATCTCCACACTGTGTTTTAGTCTCATAGCCAGACCTATCTCCACACTGTGTTCTAGTCTCATATCCAGACCTATCTCCACACTGTGTTCTAGTCTCATATCCAGACCTATCTCCACACTGTGTTCTAGTCTCATATCCAGACCTATCTCCACACTGTGTTCTAGTCTCATATCCAGACCTATCTCCACACTGTGTTCTAGTCTCATATCCAGACCTATCTCCACACTGTGTTTTAGTCTCATATCCAGACCTATCTCCACACTGTGTTTTAGTCTCTCAATATCGGCCATATCTAATATCGTTGCATTAAACACACTCACCTCTCTTTGGCTGGGCAGGCAGGCAGACAGACAGACAGACAGGTAGATGGACAGACAGACAGGCAGGTAGACGGACAGACAGACAAGTGGACAGACAGGTAGGAAATGAGGGAAATCAAGTTAAGACCGTATTTGTATGTGTATGTGTGTGTGTGTGTGTGTGTGTGTGTGTGTGTTTGGTGTGTGTGTGTGTGTGTGTGTGTGTGTGTGTGTGTGTGTGTGTGTGTGTGTGTGTGTGTGTGTGTGTTCGGTGTGTGTGTTTTCTGTGTGTGTGTGTGTGTGTGTGTGT
>JAOPHQ010006132.1:0-25000 GCA_030340625.1 Merluccius polli
CTCCTCCCCTACTGTATCCTCCTCCACTCCTCCTCCTTCATCATCCTCCTCTCCTCTCCCTGTATCCTCCTCCACTCCTCCTCCTTCATCATCCTCCTCTCCTTCCCTTGTATCCTCCTCCGCTCCTCCTTCATCATCCTCCTCTCCTCCTTCATCATCCTCCTGTCTTCCCCTCCTTCTCCTAAACAGCCCTTTTTATCCTCCACTTCCTTGTTTAGCACGCTCACTGATGATTTAGTGCGCGTGTGCGTGTGTGTGTGTGCGCGTGTGCATGTGTGTGTGTTTTGTTAATCAGCTAACTGATTATCCATGTGTTATTTCCCCTGAGAGGAGGAAAAAGAATAAGGACTTTAAAACCATTAGTGGATAACATTTAGCGGACGATAACATTTAGAAGAGGGGGGGGGGGGGGGGGGGGAACGCAACCTCAACTGTTACGCTGCGTCTGAACGTGACCTTCTGCGGTTTTGAGAGCGCAGTGGAAAGTCGAAACCAGATGGACGGCAGGAAACTACATTTAAATCCAGCTGTAAACAGATAACCTGCCTTGCCCAGCGTAGCCCTGCCTTATCAAATACATCTAATCAAAATGTTGCGGCCATAAACACAATGATTCATGTTCAACATGCAGCATGACGCTGAACTGCAGTCTCCTTTTGACTGCAGCCGGTGCAATATAACATAAATGTAATACAAAAAGAGGGGGGTAGGATAGTCGGGTGGTTACTAGGGTGTTTGACCCCCCAGCCGAAAGGTCCTGGGTTCGAACCCCCAATGTCCACAGTCTGCCTGTCGTCTACGTGCTAAAACAAAACGCATGTAAGTCGCTCTGGATGAAAGCATCTGCTAAATCGCTAAATAGTCGATAACAAAAAGGTAAAGTTGTCCGGTCTTTTCCCCCGGAGATAGCTTTGTCCCCTGCACCCCAGCCTGTCCTTCTGGGCCTAAACACTGTAACCACACGGTAGGATTTCTTCCTCTAAACCTCCGGTGAAGAGAAGTAGACCGAGTCCATCGACTGCGTCGGCTTGCCAGCGCCCTCTGCTGGTGGAAGGGTTGGACTGGGGGTTGGGGCCTGAGCCAGCATTCGGTGCTGCTGGTGCTCTGCTGGCCGGGACTGAGATAAAGGTCCTGAATTTTAATTTAGACCTGTATTTCTCTTTCTCCGTCTCCATCTTTCTCTCCTCCCCTCCCCTCCCCTCCCCTCCCCTCCCCTCTCCTCTTCAGTATTACTGTGAAGGACGTGAAGACTCTGCTGCCCCAGATCAACTTCAGAGTGCCCAGCATGCGCTTCCTGAAGGACAAGCTGCAGGTCAGACCACATTATAAGTCACAGACACTGTCGTTCATTCAGTCTGTTTTTCTTGTTATGCTATGTCTATCCATTATGGCACCTCACTACCCCTATAAGGAGGGATCTTTCTTTCTTTCTGTGTTCCTCCTCAAGGTTTCTTCCTTGATAATGAAGGGACGGGGGTGTCGTATAATGTGGTCTGTGAAGCTCTTTGAGACTGTAACTGTGATTATGGACGATACAAATACAACTAGAAAAGATGATAAAATGTTGTTTTGTCCAGATTCCAGCCTCTAGTCAACTTTAAGACGATAAGCTAGTGTCAGTGACTCATGCTCACTTCCTGTCTGGACAGGAAGTGGAGGCCAGGAGCGATCTGTCGTACCCTAATTTTGCACAGCTCTATAGGACCCTGATGTTTGACGCACAAAGAAGTGTGAGTACACCATTTACACACATATATGTATATATAAACACATATTGTATATGCCCATATAATAACCCATATACTGGAGGGTATATTTCTACACATCCACATGTGACAATGCACAGTCGTCATTCAGCATATATATAGCCTATAAGATATGTGTAAACTCTTCCTGTTTATCCTGTCTTCCTGTTTTCCGCAACTTCCTGTTTGTCATCTGGCTCCTCCCCTCTATGACATGGCAGATCATAGAACAGTTGGACCTGTCCTTCCCCCTGCGGTGAGTCCTGCGTCCTCGTCTCCTTCTTCTCTACTCCTCTTCTCTCATCTCCTACTTTCTAGTCATCCTCTATTCTCCTCTTTCCTCGTCCTCCTTTAACCCCCCCCCCCCCCCCCCAATCCAGTAATGTCACTAGCAGAGTATGTTCCTGTACTCTGCTACTGACAATAAAGTTGAATCTAATCTAATCTAAAATACCATTTTGACGATTCATACCTGATGCGATAGTCTAATCTGGGTAATCTTTCGATATGCTTTAACCCTTGTAGCCCTTAGAGACGGTAACTGTGATTAAAGGCTAATAAAATTGACTCAACACTAGGCGGTTGAAAAGTACTGAGGTGAAATCAGAATAAACTAAACATAAAGAGACCCAAATAAGAGACCCAATCACTGCACTGGGCTGAAACACCACATGCTCCTCTCCTTTAGGAACGTGGACCGTCCAGAACTCTGTCAGATCTCTCTCTACGACTTCCAGAAGTTTCTCCAGCTGGACCAGAAGGTACCTGCTGCCATTCCTCTTTCAGGAGATATCCGTTGTTGGCCATCACAGGAGTGTAGATCCATTCTAAGCCAATCACAGGAGTGTAGAACTATTGTAAGCCAATCACAGGAGTGTAGATCCATTCTAAGCCAATCACAGGAGTGTAGATCAGCCAATCACAGGAGTGTAGATCCATTCTAAGCCAATCACAGGAGTGTAGATCCATTCTAAGCCAATCACAGGAGTGTAGATCTATTCTAAGCCAATCACAGGAGTGTAGATCCATTCTAAGCCAATCACAGGAGTGTAGATCTATTCTAAGCCAATTACAGGAGTGTAGATCCATTCTAAGCCAATCACAGGAGTGTAGATCCATTCTTAGCCAATCATGAAAGTTTATATCCATTCTAAGTCAATCACAGTAGTGTAAATCCATTCTTAGCCAATCAGAGTACTTTATATCCATTCTTCATAGCCATAACACAAAACGTATCCCATAGCCAATCAGAATTAATAGCCAATCACAAAACAGTGGGGGAGTGACAGGATGTGAGGTATGAATGTTTATGACAGACACATGATCGTCTGTACTCTGATCTCAGGAGTCCTGGGCTTCAGATTTGGGTCGGGTCCGGGAGGTTCTACTGGGTTACCTGTTGGGTTCGGCCCAGTCAGAACCCATGCTACAGCTGGACGAGGTAACACACACACACACACAATGCACAATGCACAATGCACATAATCACACACATGCTCACACATACTGACAGACACTCATACACACACACACACACACACACACACACACACACACACACACACACACACACACACACACACACACACACACACAATGCACATAATCACAGACAGACTGACAGACAGACACATGCACATAATCACACACACACTCACACTTACTCATACACACACAAAGATACCAACACACACACACACACATGATCTTATTTCTTTGTCTTCTCTGTATTTTTTTTTTTTATAGTTTCTGACGTTCCTGTTCTCTAAAGAAAACTCTGTGTGCGACCCCCGACCGCCCCCCGTTGCCCCCGACGACATGAAGAGACCTCTGTCTCAGTACTGGATCTCCTCCTCACACAATACGTAGGTCTCCCCCCCCCCCCCCCCATTTTTTAAATCTGCTACTTGCTGACAACGCAATGAAAATCCATGTAAACACGATGCAATTATTTCCTTTGATCCCTCCCTATCCCTACTGTGTCGACCATCTCCCGGTTCCTTCCCTGGTCTCCTGGATCCTTCCCTGGTCTCCCGGTTCATCCCCCCTATCTGACCCTGGACCCTGGACCCTGAACCGGTTGTGGTCCCCAGGTACCTGACCGGAGACCAGTTCTCCAGCGAGTCCTCGTTGGAGGCCTATGCTCGCTGCCTGAGGATGGGCTGTCGCTGCATCGAGCGTAAGGACCACGCAGACACACACACACACACACACACACACACACACACACACACACACACACACACACACACGCACACACACACGTGACAGGGCTCCAAAAGTGCCTTTCCAGAATGGTGTTCCTATTGAGGACAAATTATTTAAATGATCGCAAACTTATAGGGGTGACATTTAAAAAAAATGAATAAATAGAAATATATTTTTAATTTCTTTAACCTAACCTTTCTTTGTTGCCTGACCAATCAGTGGACTGCTGGGACGGGCCGGACGACCTGCCCATCATCTACCACGGCCACACGCTCACCTCCAAGATCAAGTTCCTGGACGTCCTCCACACCATCAAAGACCACGCCTTCGTCACCTCCGAGTGAGTCTTCTGCTCTGGCCCACAACACTAGGACCATCACATTAGACCAGTACTAGAACCGTCACTAGAACCCCTACTAGAACCTAAGACCATCAGTAGAACCCAGCTCTGTGTGTGTGTGTAGGTACCCTGTGATCCTGTCCATCGAGGACCACTGCAGCGTGGTGCAGCAGAGGAACATGGCCACCCACTTCAGGAAGGTCTTCGGGGATCTGCTGCTCACCAAGCCGGTGGAGACCAGCGCCGACGAGCTGCCCTCGCCCCACCAGCTGCGCAGGAAGATCCTCATCAAGGTTATTATTATTTATGAGTTACGTATCGTTGATCGTCTGTCCGTTCGGACGGTTATGGTGAACGGTGAGTCCCAGTCGAAAAGGTTCTGGGTTCGATCGCCAATGCCGTCAGCTGACCTGTAAGCGTACTTGAGCCAGATGCATAACCCCTACCTACTGTTACACTTTTATCCAAAGCAACTGTCATTTTTTTTAGAGGCATGTTGCTCAGGGATGCCTACAGGTACATTGGGAACCTTTTAGTTTAAAGTCAAACACCCTAACCCTAACCACTAGACAATTCTGCCCCCAATTACCCATTCTAGTGCAGCGCCCGTTCAAAACGTGGCTGTTCGGAGCGGGCCGATTGCGTGGCCTTCGGTATCGCTGCTTGCAGCTTTCTGGTGTGAAACAACTTCACACTCGAAGGACAGACATACAGAGACTCCTCCATTTATAGTTAGATCAGCGTCTTTTTGCTTGTCCACAATGTAATTGTGCTGGAAGTGGGTCATGCTAGAGTTCATGCTAGACGTCCATGATGAATGAGAGGTCCTTCACATTTGTTCCTTCTTAGGGTTTCTTCCTTTTCTTTCAATTGGTATTTGGGAAGTTTGATGGCTTCGTGTTGTGGGATACAGCGGTGAGACTGTAATTGTGATAGATGCCGTTTTATCAATAAAGTTATGTTGACTGTGCGTTGTTTCAGCACAAGAAGCTGGTGGAGGGAACGCTGTACGAGGAGGTGACCTCGGCCAGCTACTCGGAGAACGACATCAGCAACTCCCTGAAGAACGGCATCCTCTACCTGCAGGACCCCATCGATCATGTGAGCATGCGGAGCGTTTCTATTGGCTGTGTTGTCTCCATACTCGCCAACCTTGAGCCCTCAGAAATAGGGAGGTTTTCTAAAACCACCAAATCTGTTTCACAGACTTAGTGCATTTTTAAGGGTGTGAATCACAACATAAGAAGCAGGCGTGTTTATTAAAACGCTGATACCTAAAAAAATACCCGACAGAGTGCCGCAGGCGTGTCATCGTGTTGTGTTATGATTGGATGAGTAACTTTATCAAACTATTACAGACATAAGCCGCATCGATACAAGCGGCAGATTAAAACAATATATAGAATATATAGAAATATGGATATTGTCCTTATTCTGGAGAACGTGTCTGCCTATTGTCGCCCTATCGGTTGTACTGTCTCCTTATCTTGTGTGTGTGTGTGTGTGTGTGTGTCTGTTACAGACGTGGACGCCCCACTACTTTGTGCTGAGCAGTAACAAGATCTACTACTCCGAGGAGACGTCTCAGTACCAGACGTCTGAGGAAGAGGAGGAGGAAGATGGGAAAGAGGTACAGATGATGATGATGATGATGATGATGATGATGATGATGATGATGATGATGATTTTAGATTAGCCTTTATTGTCTCCCTTGGAAGAAACACACACCCACACACACACACACACACACATGATGATGATGATGATGATGATGATGATGATGATGATGATGATGATGATGATGATGATGATGATGATGATGATGATGATGATGATGATGGACAAAACAGACTATCTGGCCTCTCCAGAAGAGGTGAACTTGTATGTGGTCATAGGAAGGCATGCGAGGGTGGGGGGGGGGTGCGGTCATGTGTGCTAGAAGCCTTTAGAAGTGAATAAGGTCAGTGGTCAGAGGTCAGAGGTCAGCGGTGCAGTCAAATCTTGAAATGTGTGTCACTGTTCTATTAGTGCATCAGTGTGTTCCTTCATGTTTTCCCGGTTGTTGACAGTAAGCTCGTTGGCGACAGACAGGAAATCCACACAGACAGGAAATCCACAAAGACAATGCTTCGCCTTTTTAAGTATCAAATAAAACATTTCACACACAGGCGATCCAACTGAGGTTGTATGCCGTTCATTGTGCACCTATCGCTGGTTGTCATGGCGATGCAAGGTGTGGAAGGAAACATGATGCAGCCAAAAAATTCCTATTTTAATCTCCCCACTCTTCGCTCACCCACACCTCCTCTCTCTCAACTCCACCCTATCTCTCCTCCTTTCCTCCTCTCTCTCCTCTCCACCCTATCTCTCCTCCTTTCCTCCTCCTTTCCTCCTCTCTCTCCTCTCCACCCTATATCTCCTCCCCTCCTCCTTTCCTCCTCTCTCTCCTCTCCTCTCTCTCCTCTCCTCTTCTCTCTCCTCTTCCTCCACCCCCCCCCCCCCCCCCCCACTCTCTCCTCTCTCCTCCTCTTCACTCCACCTCTTCTCTATCTCATATCCACCTCCCCTCCCCTCTCACCCTCTCTCTCTCCTCCCTCTCCTCCCTCCTCCAGGAGTGCAACAACAACGACCAGCCCGGCGTGGAGCGCTGGTTCCACGGGAAGCTGGGCGGCGGTCGCGACGGCCGCCAGGTGGCCGAGAAGCTCCTGCAGGACTACTGCGAGGGCGGGGCCAAAGACGGCACCTTCCTGGTCCGGGAGAGCGAGACGTTCGTGGGGGACTACACCCTCTCCTTCTGGTCGGTTGTGACTGTGACTCTGTTCTGATTTGCCCAACCGGTGGGGATATACAGTCGAGAGAGATCGAAACCGATCTCTTTTTGTGTTTCATTTCGTCTGAGTACTCAAAATCCAGATGAATTATTTATTTTGTGAATGGTTTCTAACCTGATGATGGGTGGCAGCAGTTGGAATCTATCCATGTATCCAAATTAGGGCTGGGCCATATGGAAACATGTATTATCACAATAATGATGGGGAATTTTACACTGTTTTGATCCTTTTAAGGGCACATCTTCTCATGGTAATTCATTTAGACTATAGAACTCAGTATCCCAATAAGTCGATATCTTAATTTCATGGCGAAACAGTACTATCCGAGGACAATAAACGATAATATTGAATTATCGCCCACTGCCCAGCCCTAACCCACCCCTCTGCCTCTCTGTCCCCCCCCTGTGGCAGGCGTTCTGGGCGCGTCCAGCACTGTCGGATCCACTCCCGCCAGGAGTCTGGCTCCACCCGCTTCTACCTGACGGACAACCTGGTGTTCGCCAGCCTGCACCGCCTCATCTCCCACTACCGCCACACGCCGCTGCGCTGCAACGAGTTCGAGATGGCGCTCGGCAGCCCCGTGCCCCAGCCCAACGCGCACGAGAGCCGAGAGTGAGTGTGTGTGTGTGTGAGTGTGTGTGTGTGTGTGTGTGTGTGTGTGCGTGTAATGTGTATGTAGCTTGGTTAAATCAATCTTTTTTCTCCCGGAAATGAGGTGTTTGTTGTGAGTAAGTGGTAGCGCTAGAGGGGCATTTCAATACATGAATGAATTAATAAGATCAGGGTTCAAAGATACTTAAATCAAAGGTGAGGATGAGGTTTGATACTAGAGAGTATTGTATTGATCCAGAGGTGATCTTGATATCTGATGGTGTGGTGATGGTGCAAGAGGTTAAGACAGAGTGGGGATAACATGGTACTGTATTGATCTTGATAGTGGTGGTGGTGGTGGTGCAGGTGGGTAAGACAGGGAGGATATGATGGTACTGTATTGATCTTGGTGGCGGTGCAGGTGGGTAAGACAGGGAGGATATGATGGTACTGTATTGATCTCGGTGGTGCAGGTGGGTAAGACAGGGAGGATATGATGGTACTGTATTGTTATCGGTGGTGCAGGTGGGTAAGACGGGGAGGATATGATGGTACTGTATTGATCTTGGTGGTGGTGCAGGTGGGTAAGACAGGGAGGATATGATGGTACTGTATTGATCTCGGCGGTGCAGGTGGTTCCACTCCAGCCTAAGCCGGGTCCAGGCTGAACACATGCTGATGAGGGTCCCCCGGGACGGAGCCTTCCTGGTGAGGAAACGCAGCGAGGTGCACTCCTACGCCATCTCCTTCAGGTAACACGCACACACGCGCTCTCACGCACGCACACACACACACACACACACATACACACACACACACCATGCACTATTTGCACTATAACTCCGGTCTATACACTTTCTAACTGCAACCTTCTCTCTCTCTCGTTCTCTCTCTCTCTCTCTGCCCTCCCTCCCTCCCAGGGCAGAGGGGAAGATCAAGCACTGCCGGATCCACCAGCAGGGCCGGCTCTTCATGCTGGGCAGCTCGGCCGAGTTCGAGAGCCTGGTGGACCTGGTGCGCTACTACGAGAAGCACCCGCTGTACCGCAAGATGAGGCTGCGCTACCCCATCAACGAGGACTCCCTGGACCGCATGGGCACCGCGGTGAGCCCAGTAGCACAGAGCGGCGGCTAGGTGGAGCTAGCTCAGCGTTAGCTCTCCTGTTATCGTCACATGTAGACAGATTATTTACGATGTCAATGTTTTTCATTTTTAATTGACCTGGTTGTGAAACTGACTCCTTTAAATTTCCCTTTTGAAATGTGAGTTCCCTATGCTTGACTTTTAGTGCTTTTAGTTTTGTCTCCTTTTGTGTTTTCTGTCTGTATGTGTTTTTTTATTTATGCTGCTGCCTGTCTTGGCCAGGTCTACCTCAAAAAAGAGATTCTTAATCTCAGTGGGACTTTCCTGGTTGAATAAAGGTTAAATTAAAAAAAAAAAAGTACTAACCTCTGGGTCAATTTGACCCCAGCAATTTAAACCTCCAGAAAGCGATTATCATTAAAATGGTTACCCAAGTTTATGTGTCAGATACTGCATGTTTCTTTGTTGACCACCTAAATAGCCCTTTAAATAAAACATACCCCCCCCCCCCCTCCACAAGCTGATTGGTTGAAGCTGATTGGTTGAAACTGATTCATTGGTTGTTCCTCAGGAGCTGGACTACGGGGCCCTGTATGAGGTCCGGACACCTCACTTCTACGTGGAGGCCAACAAGATGCCCACGGCTCGGGTAGGAGAGCTAACTGACCACACCGCCGGCACACCGCTCACACACCGCTCACACACCGCTAGCACACAGCTCACACACCGCCGGCACACCGCTCACACACCGCTAGGAACGATCTGTGAATGTGCTATATACCCACATCTGATCAGATGCTTACTGTATTTTGTTGTGCTGTGCTTGTGCTACGCCACGACAATAAAGTTGAACCAGGCAGGACAACCAATAGAGGCATAGTGTTTATCTGAATGTGTGTGTGTGTGTGTGCGCGTGCGCGTGCACGTGCGTGTGTGTGTGTGTTTTAGTGCACGGTCAAGGCCCTGTATGACTACCGCGCTCAGAGGGAAGACGAGCTGTGCTTCCCCAAGCAGGCCCTCATCCTCAATGTGGACAAGCAGGAGGGAGGCTGGTGAGTGCGTGTGTGTGCGTGTGTGTGTATGTGAGGATGGGACACAGTGGGTGTTTCCAATGGACGAATGGGCTGCGTTTCACTCCTGTGTTTCCGCTCCTCTCCTCTAGGTGGCGCGGGGACTACGGAGGGAAGAAACAGCTCTGGTTTCCCGCTAATTACGTGGAGGAAGTTCCCAGTTCCCCCACCAGGGATCCCGACGAGGCGGTGCGTTAATCAATACATCTATAATCTATTAAGTCATGATTGTTTTAATCAACACCAACCTAAGGCTTATTTTACATATTCAAGATTCAAGATTAACTTTATTGTCCCACAAAGTGGAAAATGTGGCTTGGAAAAAACATACCACATACAAAAAAAAGGGTTCGCTCATTAAAATTCAAACCAAATGCGATCATGTGATCATTTTGCTCAGGTTCACACAGTTCGTCTTTCGGGTTTAGTCATTTGCGTGCGATCGTGTTTAAACAATGTTTAAAGCGGCTTCTGGTTAAAAATAAACCTTTGCTCTACCTATACTCTAATTGTATGTCTTTCCTTTGCTCCTGTCTCCGTCCAGGCCCCGGAGAACAGTCCCCTGGGAACCTTCCTCAAGGGTTTCGTGGATGTGCCCAGCTGCCACGTCGGTGAGTGCGAGCCCCCACACACACGCCGGCTACGACGTCCGCTCACCCGATGTTGAGCATGCGCACTGTCTCCAGCGCCATCGTGTGCCACTAATACCCACTAATACCCACACGCTCCGGCTCGGTGGCCAGGAAACCTTGAGTATGAGTCAGTCGTGCGCTTGCTCTCTCCTTTGCACTAAATCATCAGTGACCAGGAAATCTGGAGTCACTTCCGCTGCTGTTTGCGTGACCACAAGCAACTTTGTTGAAATGAAGCGGTCTCTCTTACTCCCCCCCTCCATGTAGTCTCACAAGTCTCAGACGTAAGATTAATATCTAAGGTCTGATGGCAGACGAGTTCAAATCGGGGTAAATGGGGCGTTTTTTCTTTCTTTCGCTTCATATTTGTTTTTCGACCAATCATGTTCCTGGGGGCGGGGATCTGGTTCAGAAATAAACACTGTGTAGCCTGGCCACTGTAGAAATAGACTTTAAAAATCCCCTTCTGAAAGCTTCATCCACTCTTGCAGTCGTTGGTTTCTGGCCCAGACTCTGTGCCGTCTCCCCCCAGAAGTTCTGCTATAACATAGTATGATCCAGCGGTCCTACTATGTTATAGCAGAACTTCTGGTTCAGCGGTCCTACTATGTTATAGCAGAACTACTGATCCAGCGGTCCTACTATGTTATAGCAGAACTACTGATCCAGCGGTCCTACTATGTTATAGCAGAACTACTGATCCAGCAGTCCTACTATGTTATAGCAGAACTACTGGTCCAGCGGTCCTACTATGTTATAGCAGAACTACTGGTCCAGCAGTCCTACTATGTTATAGCAGAACTACTGATCCAGCAGTCCTACTATGTTATAGCAGAACTACTGGTCCAGCGGTCCTACTATGTTATAGCAGAAACCAATGACTGCAAGAGTGGATGAAACTTTCAGAAGGGGATTTTTAAAGTGTATTTCTACAGTGGCCAGGCTACACAGTGCTTATTTCTGAACCTTTACAGACACTATTTCCACAGTTTACTACCGCTGGCCAAGTTTGTGTTCGCCAATTACACGCTTACAGGTCCCCGCCTCCAGGAACATGATTGGTCAAAACAAATATGAAGAGAAAGAATGTGAAACCCCCCGTTCACCCAGATTTGAACTCGTCTGCCATCAGACTTCAGATACTAATCTAAAGTCTGAGACGTGTGAGACCGCATGGACCGCTGGATCCGACATAACTCTCCACCCGCCTCTCCCTCCAGTGGTGGTGAAGGAGGGTAAGAGCTCCAGGCCCTTCGTCTTCACGCTCCACACCCAGCAGCTGTCCTCCCGGCCGGTCCAGACGCTGGATGTGGCGGCCGACTCCCTGGAGGACCTGACCGCCTGGGTCGCCAAGATACGGGAGGCCGCGCAGAACGCTGACGCGCGGGTACACACACACACACACACACACACACACACACTGCTGCGACCAGATTCAATTGACCACGACCAGCCATTCGTTTTCAGAGCTTTTATAAGATTTAAAAGATGATGCTAATATATTATATTATAGACCCATTTATGAGACCCATGTTAAGCCATATATATGTGACTGCTGCTCGTCCAGATGCAGGAGGAGAAGCAGATGGAGCGCAGGAAGAAGATAGCGGTGGAGCTGTCAGACCTGGTGGTCTACTGCAGACCTGTGCCCTTCAACGAAGAGAGTAAGACCCCCCCCCCCTCATAAGACCTTAAGCCCTCCTCTACTCCAACACCATGGCCCTCTTTTTCAGTCTCTCTCTCTGTCTCTCTCTCTCTCTGTCTCTCTCTCTCCATCTCAGATCTCACAGAAAAGACAATATAAGTCATTAGTCTCATATCTTTAATGTATGACCTGTATTTTCTCTCCCTCCCTCCCTCCCTCCCTCCCTCCCTCCCTCCCTCCCTCCCCTCCAGAGATCGGGACGGAGCGGGCGTGCTACCGGGACATGTCGTCCTTCCCGGAGACCAAGGCGGAGCGCCTGGCCACGCGGGGCCGCGGCCGGCGCTTCCTGCAGTACAACCGGCGGCAGCTGTCCCGCGTGTATCCGCGCGGCCAGCGGCTGGACTCCTCCAACTACGACCCCCTGGGGATGTGGCTCTGCGGCTCCCAGCTGGTGGCCCTCAACTTCCAGACCCCCGGTGAGAGGGAGCGAGAGTTGTGTTACAGGTTAAAAACGTGATTGAATGTTGTTCTTTATATACTTATAGTTTTAGTGTGTGTGTGTCTGTGTGTGTGTGTGTCTGTGTGTGTCTAGACAAGCCCATGCAGATGAACCAGGCGTTGTTCATGCTGGGAGGGGGGAGTGGCTACGTCCCCCACCCGGACGTCATGAGAGACGACGCCTTCGACCCCGTTCGACAAGGACACCCTGCGCCTAGAACCAATCACCATTCAGCTGCAGGTCAGACCCACCTTTCAGCTTGACGATCACGCCCTTATAAGGGAATGGTCTCTATTTTCAGTTGTCCATTTCCTAGAGAATCCACTTCTTACCTCTCACACTCATCAACAGTCCGTTCCTATGGACTCCAGTCCGGGTCTCACCTTCGCCTCCCTGTCTCTCTCTCTCACCAGGTACTCGGCGCTCGCCATCTGCCTAAGACGGGCCGCAGCATCGTCTGTCCCTTCGTGGAGGTGGAGATATGTGGTGCCGACTACGACAGCTGCAAGAGCAAGACAGACGTTGTCGGTAAGACCCGGCGGGACGTATAGTAGACGCGATGTGATTGGATCAGGATGTGACTGGCGATAGCGGCGGAGTACCTTCTGCCTATTGGTTGATTTCAAAGTAGATCAGACCCGCCCCCTTGGACATGGCGATGCATTCACAGAAATACGCAAGAGTATGAAGAATGACTGACCGAACCAAACCACCTCATTGGTGGTTTGGTTTGTGATCGTGATTGGTGGTTTAGTGTGTGTGTGTGTGTTGAGGATGGTGATTGGTGGTTTGGCCTGTGTGTGTGTGTGTGTGTGTGTATGGTGATCGTGATCGCTGCGTCGGGTCTTGTCTTCGCCAGCGGATAACGGGCTGAACCCGGCGTGGCTCCAGACGCCGTTTGTCTTCGACGTCCGCAACCCGTCCTTCTGCTTCCTGCGCTTCACGGTCCACGACGAGGACATGTTCAGCGACCCCAACTTCCTGGCGCAGGCCACCTACCCGGTCCGCTCGCTGCGCACGGGTCAGTCCCCATGTTGAGTCTGGAGTATGGGGGTATTATTGAGACAATATTATTTGTGTGTGCGTGTCTCAATCTGTGTGTGTGTAATAAGATTTGTGTGTATTCACATTTGTGTGTATTCACATTTGTGTGTGCGCAATAAGATTTGTGTGTCTGTATTCACATTTGTGTGTGTGTAAAGAAATATGTGTGTCTGTATTCACATTTGTGTGTGTGTAAAGAAATCTGTGTGTCTGTATTCACATTTGTGTGTGCGTAATACGATTTGTGTGTCTGTATTCACATTTGTGTGTGTGTAAAAAAAAGCGTACTGAGATCTGTAAATGTCTGTCATCAGTTATAACTCAGGCGGGAGCTCTGATTGGCCGTCTTTTTACACGTGGATTTTGGCACACTTCTGCCGTGCAGATCTGCAAATTTGCGATCCGTGTGTAAAAACGATTTGTCTGTAACTTCACGCAATACAGTCCACACACCACTAGTCGGCGCGCAGCACCCAGTGACGTTAAGCGTGTCATTGTCGTGGGGAAGATGGCTGCCGTTAATGACACTGGCCATTTTAGATAGAAAATATAATATAAACTTCGAAAAACTCATGGGTAAGTTAACGTTTGTTTTCCTCATAAATGAACGCATTGTAAAGCCCATGAGTTGTTTGAAGTTTCCGACGACCGGCCAGTGTCATTAACGGCAGCCATCTTCCCCACGACAATGACACGCTTAACGTCACTGGGTGCTACGCGCCGACTAGTGGTGTGTGGACTGTATTGCGTGAAGTTACAGACAAATCGTTTTTACACACGGATCGCAAATTTGCAGATCTGCACGGCAGAAGTGTGCCAAAATCCACGTGTAAAAAGACGGCCAATCAGAGCTCCCGCCTGAGTTATAACTGATGACAGACATTTACAGATCTCAGTACGCTTTTTTTTACACACACACAAATGTGAATACAGACACACAAATCGTATTACGCACACACAAATGTGAATACAGACACACAGATTTCTTTACACACACACAAATGTGAATACAGACACACAAATCTTATTGCGCACACACAAATGTGAATACACACAAATGTGAATACACACAAATCTTATTACACACACACAGATTGAGACACGCACACACAAATAATATTGTCTCAATAATACCCCCATACTGGAGGTTTACCTCTAATGTTAATATGGAGTCATTATTATATAAGTCACTATATCTGTAGTCATATTGAGTCTTTATGTCATGAAGTCTTCATATTGAATCATTATGTTGAATGTTTACATGGATTTCCCGATTTTTTGTTGCTATACTATAGTTGTCATATTGATTCTTGATATTGACTCATATATATATATATTTGTTTTTTATATATAGTTTATACTTTTTATCAAGTCTATATTGAGTCACTATGTTGAACGTTCATATTGAACCTTATTGAATCCATTCATATTTAAACATTTACATTAAGCCTAGATTAAGTCATTATGTTGACCCTTTAACACTGAGTGTGATATTGAGTCTGTGTGCTGAGAGATGTGTTTTGTGTTCAGGCTACCGCAGCGTTCCTCTAAAGAACAGCTACAGCGAGGAGCTAGAGCTGGCGTCACTACTCGTCCACATTGAAATAGTCAATGCAAAGGTAATCTCTCTCTCTCTCTCTCTCTGTTTCTGTGTCTGTCTCTGTCTCTCTCTCCCACACTCTCTCCCACTTAAACACTTAAACACACACTCCCTCTCCTGCTCTGGGAGGAGTGTGCTGAGTAAGAGACGGCAGCTTCCTCCTCTCTCCTCCTCTGCTTCCTGTCCAGGAGGAGGACGACCAGAACCTCTACACGTCCATCCAGCGGCTGCGTGACCTCACCAGCCAGCTGTCCAATCAGGTGTCCACGTTGGAGCGCTCCGGGTCCGGGGACCAGAGCTACGAGCAGAGCTTGGAGGAGCTGCGCGATGCCCAGGACCAGCTGAGTGAGCTGGTGGAGGCGAGGAACCACAGGTACTACACACACAGACACACACATAAACACTAATACACTACAATACACACACATACACAGGATGGTTTATAATCTCTGTCTCTGTCTGTCTGTCAGGTTGATGGAGAAGAAGAGGAGAGAGAGACTGAGGCAACAGTTGGCCACGAAGCGCAGTTAAGGTTTCCGTCCACTAGAGGGCGCCAACTTGAACCGCCGCTAACCTCAGCTGTGTGCTGCTGCTGCTGCGACCGAACGCAACCAATGGAAAACTGGAAGAAACATTGCTCTCTCTACAAAGTAATATATTCACAAGAGTTGTTTTAAAGAAGGAATACTCATGGCCACCCCCCCCCCCCCCCTCACAAGTTTATAGAGTGAAGCTATAAAAGGAAGTAGTAAAAGTAATGGACAACGCTTCAGGTAGAAGAGAGACAACACCTCAGTGAGGCAGAACCCGAAAATACTACTTGTAAGGAAGAGTCACGCGTCGCAAAAGCAGCAGAAGAAGAAGAAGAAAAATCATGTATGTGCCTTTCATGTGAATGTGGGAGATATCAAGCTCTGGACACGCAGTGTAACTACGAAGGGGTCAGAGGTGACCGGTGGTAAACCAAAAAAGGGCTGAACTCTCTTCTGACTCGCTCAGTGAAAACTGCACATTGAATACGAGACTTTGGAAGAAGAATCCATGTTTGGCTTGGCCAAATGAAAAATATAAAAACGTGTCTGAGTCGACTCACGCTCATGCAATGGGTTAATGGGCTTTTCGAATCAGGGTGAAGACGGATGTCTAGTTCTCAAAATCAAGACCGCGTCCCAACTATTGGCTGAGCAAGACGGGAAGTCCCGCCTCCCAGCCGCGGGCGATACTTCTTGTTTTACCTGGGAGAACTCAAACTGGATGTTTGGTGTGTTGAGCTCAGCGCCAAACCTTACCTAGGAGGTAGTTTACTGCAGTAAAGGGCTCTACGTAAATCGAAAATAAACTAAATGTACTAAATATACTAACTATACTACCTTTGGTTGGCGAGCTGGACCAGTTTTACCCAGAATCCTCTTGTGATCTTTTGGTGGCAGTCTTCCCTAATATGATGTGTTAAATTGTTAGGAGTGGGATGTGATTGGACTAGATGAGATCCCAGAAGTGTTTCTATTGGTCGGAAAGTTATGTCCACCACGCGAAACACAGACATAAGGGGGCTCTCTGTAAAACTAGTCCGGTACAAACCAGTCTCTCTCTCTCTCTCTCTCTCTCTCTCTCTCGGAGGGCTCAGGTGTGTCAAAGTCGGTTGCCAACGCTCGAACACGCGCACACACACACACACACACACACACACACACACACACAAGGGCTAACCAAGCACTCCACGTCACACGGTAACTCATAACATATGAGTTACCACACATGCACACACACACACACACACACACACACAGAGTTGAGTTGCCACCTGCTGTTCTCCGTCTCTCCGTGTAAACGTAACACTAAAGATCCTGATGTTATCCGCAGACCAAATTAAATCAATCATGAAAGAATGCTAATAGACTAATGGACTGTGTTTTCCGGGAAAATAATATTGTGTATTTCAATCTACCTTTACATGTTTCGCCCTGGTGTGTGTGTGTGTGTGTGTGTGTGTCTGCGCGCGTGCTTGTGTACTGTGTGGATGTCTTTCTTTTTGTATGTACGTTAACAGTCCAGTATTATTAGTAATATTAATATTATTGGTATTATTCTGCATTCACACACATGTGCAAGTTTCCATGTAATAAATCTCCTTTGTGTAAACAAGTCTCAAGTCATGTTGACCTGGTTTAATAATGATGACAATGATTATTGTTATCGTCAGTCATTCACTTACAGGGTGTGTGTGTGTGTGTGTGTGTGTGTGTGTGTGTGTGTGTGTGTGTGTGTGTGCATAGTATTGTCACTGTGACATTACTCATCCTCCTCACTCAGGTTCCCTGGTTGTTATAGAAATGGATGTTAAATGTGCATTTTATTTTGACTCCTAGTCTTCATAAAGAAGGACATATGTAAAAAAGACCATACACTGTATATTTAAATTGCATCACGTGGTTCAACCGGTTCAATTCACTGGAGGCTAAATCAGCGACAGACACCCGTTAATGGTTTACCGTTAAACCCCCTCCGGCAGAACAGTGGTTACGTCATTTTCGACTATAAATTGTACTTTCATCTGCAGCTCGCCCCACTGGGGAGCGACGGGACAACATTGCAGTGTATTGTTCCTAGGTGAGGGTTTGAGGATGGGGACGTCTGTGCAGAACTTCAACCCCACGGTGAAAGCCATCGCAGACTCGCCGTGCAACGCGCTGAGGGCGCGCGCGCTGCAGATCTCGCGAGAGCTCACGCAGGTGGGTCACTTTTTTTTTTTTTTTTAAATAGCCTGCATGTCATTCATGCAGCAGCAGGGGTTAAGCATCTTGCTCAAGGATGCCTTACAGATAGACTGCGGAGTGCGGACGCTGGGGGCTCGAACCAAGTACCTTTCAAGCTGGGAGTCGACACACTATTCTGCCCCAACTTGTGTCTCTTTTTTTCGTTGTTGTCACAAATATGAGTCAATTTCGCCTCAAATTCTTAGCGCGGAACAAACAAGAAACATAATCATCATTGTTTTAACATTCACGTTATTAAGAGGCAGCAACTGAGATGATGATGATGATGATGATGATGATGATGATGATGATGATGATGATGATGATGATGCAGTGTTGCATGTACCTTATCAACGATGGAGCAACGGTTGCTCCAGGGTTGAGACGTCCATGATGTCCGGAGTGACTGAGGGACAGACAGGAGTCCGCGCGGAGTCGGTGAGCCACCGGGTTCAGAAACAGCCAATGAGAAGGCAGATCTCACGTCACATGTCTCTCTTCCCCATCCAGGGGGTCCCGAAGGCCTTCGCGCGGGTCATCGACGTGTGCTCAGCGGATCCACACCGGGCCGGGGTGCAGCCCATCTCCTTCCTGCAGCAGGTCATGACCCGGCTTTATGGATAACAGTATGGCTACCGAATACACCGCTCTATTCTATTCCTCTGGTTCTGTGGATAACATTATCTCTCTCTCTCTCTCTCTCTCTGTCTCTCTCTCTCTCTCTGTCTCTCTCTCTCCCTCTCCCTCTCCCTCCCAGGTCTTGGCGGTGTGTCTCTACCCTGAGCTCCTCAGCGATGAGAACTTTGCGCTTGACGTTCGCCAGAGAGCCCAGAGGCTCCTGCAGAGCTGTGAGGGATCCAGCGTGGGTACGCCTCCCCACGGCCACACACACACACACACACACACACACACACACACACACACACACACACACACACACACACACACACACACACACACACACACACACACACACACATACACACACACTCTGGTCCCTATGTCTTCTAAAGTAGCAGGATAGTTGAGTGTGATGCTGTGTTCACACCAAATGTGACTGTAAAAGCTTCTGCTAAATGGTAAATGGGAAACAATTCTGTATGATTCTTTAAAATCATTAATTTTTTTGTGATTATTATTAAAAAAAACATGTATTTGTTTTGTACGTTCATTCCCTTTGCCGTGACTGAATTCCCCCCTATGGGATCAATCAATCAACGGATTATTGTTATGGATCCATCCCTCAGGTTCGTACTGCGTTACGTCGTGTGGCCTCCATTACGTCCAGCGCAGCATTGCCCACTTCATCACCAGCAGAGACGGCGGCGCGCCAGCGGACGCCCGCAGCATCTTCCTCTCCTCCGGGTCCCAGAGGAGTCTGATGGTACACCTCAGAACCTCGCAGTTTGGGTCTGATATTTATTCTGAATTACATTTGAACAGATTTCATTGTGAGAGTAGCACATTGAATTAGACTAGATTGAGTTAGTTACCGTTGAGTTTAGGTTAGATCCCGCTATCTTTAGGTTACATTACCAACATAAATAAAATGCGGCCATTAGGTTCATGAAGTTACTTGAGTTTACGTTAGTTAGTAGTGTGGTTACATTTAAATTGAGTTTGTCTTATCTTATGGTAAGGTGAGGCTCAATTAAGGGTGTTCATCTCGGGGGAATAAGACTAATACAAAATTGTGGAGAAAGTTGGACCATTGACGTCGTTGGTCCTATTTGGACCAATGGGGAACGCAAATCCCCGGCCACTGATGTCAACGATCCAACGCTTCTCTCTCTGTTTTCTATAGATGATGCTCAAGTTGCTCAGCGGCGGGGTGGAAGAGCCCCAGAGAGGGTTGCTGGTCCCCTTGCCCTCCCCCCACACCCTGGCCATGGCGCTGGGCGAGGCTGGGTTCAGACCGGCGCCCTACCGCCTGCGGGAAGACGCCGGCTGGGCGCTGGACCCGGAGGAGCTGCGGCGCGCCGTTGGCACCGCGAGGGGACGCTGCAGGCCCACGGCCATGTACGTCAGTAACCCAGGAAACCCCACAGGTATCACATCCTCCTCCACCCCCTCTTTAACACTCTGGTAGTAAAGAGGCCATGTTTTTCATTTAGGGCTTGTATCCGTGTCATTTACAAATGTATAAGCGATTTGAAATTGAAATTGAAGTGGATAATTGCGGTCTGCTGTCTCCTTGCACCACCAGGCCATGTACAGAACCGAAAGTCCATCGAAGAAGTGATCAAATTCGCCGCCGCCGAGGGACTCTTCCTATTGGTTAATGAGGTAACTCTCTACGTCTCTGATTGGTGACTGATTAGTCCAATTACAACCATCACACTTTGAGCAGATCAAACAGCCGCCCCCCCCCCCCCCCCCCCCCCTACGATTGTATTTTCCAGGTGGATCAGCACAGTGTGCATGGGTCAGGCGTCCAGTTTCTGTCCTACAAGAAGGTTCTGTCCGAGATGGACCCGGGGTACAGGGACACAGTGGAGATGGTGTCCTTCCACTCCTTATCCAACGGGGTCATAGGGGCGTGAGTCCTTATCCAATGTTGTTGACACAGGTTCAGTTCGGCGGGAACGTGTTGCTTTCAGTCAGTTAAAGGGTTAAAACGTATCGTATACCGCATTGTGTTCCCAGGTGTGGGCTGAGGGGTGGATACATGGAGATGGTGAACGTGGACCAGGAAGTGATGCGTGTGGCCGAGACGATGCTGTGCATGGACATCAACAGCCCCATCGTGGGCCAGCTGGCTCTGGACGTCATGCTCCACCCGCCGCGGCCCTCTGAGCCGTCCTACGACGCGTACTCTCGGGTAGGGGGACGAGCGGCGTGGTCCTGGTGGACGTCCCAGCATGGGGGGGGGGGGGGGTCCCTTTCAACGCTCAAGCCGATCCCAACCGTTTATCTAATATGGGGCGGGTTTGATACGATGACTGTACAGAGGAGCGCCGTTGAGGCGTTTTTGTAAACCACTAAGATGGCCGCCACTGATGTGGAACGGTCCATTGAATCCGTCGTTGAGTTATTGAAACCGACCTGGAAAGAAGAACAAACAACTGCACTTAATGCTTTTGCCGATAAGAAGGACGTGTTTGCCGTACTTCCGACAGGATTTGGTAAAAGTTTAATTAAGTCACATGTTTAGTTGCTCTGATTGGTCGTGGGTCTATCCAATTTCGTCTAGAGACATTTTGGTCTGCAGCCATTGGTAACGCCCCTTGGAAATCGAAAATCGAAACTTTCTTCACAATTGTTTGAACTAATCCCGCCAATAAATGAAACGGAATACACTAACATAAGGTAAGATAAGATAAGTACTTTCTGGACTGTTTTCAAACCAATCCGGCTCCTTTTTCTGTCCATGGCAGGAGGTTCTGACCAATCGGACGTGTTTGTCTGAGAACGCCCGGCGGGCGCGGGACGTCCTGGACTCCCTCCCAGGGATGAGCTGCCAGCCGGCTGTGGGAGGAGTGTATGTGTACCCCCGCGTGGATATTCCTCCAGCGGTGCTGGAGCGGGCCAAGGTGAACACAACGCACCACAGTTCACCTACATGGAGGATCAGGATGTATGTCATAGTAGGACGCTTCTGCTTCGCTGATAAAACCACGGTGTTATGAATCATCATCCAGCAAAAATATTTGAGACCAAAGGTGTTAAAAGCAGTAGACCCTCCACACGCCACCCAAGTGGCTCTGCTGGGCTCCTCTGTATACCTCTCTTTTATACTTGGATACTTAGCATACTTGTACATACTTAATGCACTTGTCTTGAATACTTATTTTGCATCATGTGTGTGTGTGTGTCTTTGTGTGTGTGTGTGTGTGTGTGTGTGTGTGTCCAGGCTGCAGGCGTGGAGGCAGATGTTGTGTACTGCCAGGATCTCCTGGAGGAGCAGGGAGTGTGTGTTGGAGCAGGGAGTGAGAACGGACACACAGGTGGAGATTACCACCTCAGGTAAGACCCATCAAGTAACACACACATACACACACACACACACACTCGGGTTTAGCAGATTTACGTTTAAATCGCTGGTCCAGATTTCCCCTATGAAGTTTTGTGTTTTGTTTGTGATTTGTTTAAATTTGTTTTTTTGTTTTCTTGTTGTGTGCATTGAGTTTGTAGTATTTTGCTTGTGTGTACGAATACTTGTCATCAAAGGAGACCTTTACACTTTTTTAATGTGTGTGTGTGTGTCCTTCTCTCTCAGGCTGAGCGTTGCGGTCTCTCCAGTCCTCCTGGAGGAGGCCTTGGAGCGACTCTGTGCTTTCCACCTGCGCCTCCTCGACTCACACAGGTGTTGTTGACCTGGAATCACCTGGAAACACCTGGAAACACTTACACTACAGGTGCTTTTCCACTGCATGGTATCGGCCCGACCCTGGTACCTGGTACTTTTTGTTGTTATCACCTTTGGCCTTCCAAGCCGATACTAAAAGTTGACGTGAAAACACTGCCAATGGTTCTAATAAAGAAGGGTTTTTAATGATGAATGTATTTAGCATCAATTTAACACATTTTTTCTACGAATTGAACCGCTTCAGAAATGAAAAGGAAAAAAAGATCAGTTGATAAAAACGCGATTCTGCACTAGTGGTCTCCGCCGGCTCCGATTCAGACAGGGAAAGTTATGCACTGTGGATTTATTTTTATTTAGAGTGATTACGTAAAGATGTGGCAGATGGACCAAGGGCCTGTGGACAGTGTGCACGCCTCTCCCTCTCTCCTCTCTCCCTCTCTCTCTCTCTCTCTCTCTCTCTCTCTCTCTCTCTCTGCATGCTGCTATACACCTAGCGGCCACCAGAGGGCAGCACCAGTCCCCTCCTCGCCATCTATTGAGCGTCGACGTCTTCGACTCAACTTCAACTCAATTTACATTGACGTCAACTTGCATTGTCTTAATGGGCTGCACGCTGTGGCGACGACGTTATAATGAAACCATAGCAACCACTAACCACCGCGTGGCCGACATTTACATTTCAAATCGACCTATGCATCCTATCCATCTGCAGTCCGACATGGGGTGAGACAAGCCTGTCTGTCTGAAAGGGCCTGTCCAACATGGACATATCGTCCAATTAAGGACGGAATTGCGCTCTAATTACCAGCTCCCAGCACCCACACACACACACACACACACCGGACTGTGATTGGCTAAGGGTAGTGAAGCAACCATAAATACCAAATAACGAGGTCGGAGTTGACAACACATCCATACCGACACAGACACCCCGCCGCAGACCCAGACACGCAACACTATGCAATCTAGCGAGAAGAAAATGGAGGGGGAGGGGGGGAGAGGAGGGGGGGGGGGGGGGGGGGGGGGGTGGGGAGAGGGATGCTGTTGTTTCTGTGTGAGGGAGGCTGGGAGCCCTAAGTGTGGGGGGCCCTGGCCGGCCGGTCATTACCCAACAAAGCCTTTTAATCTTCAGGCTGTACATAACGTGATGACTGCGGTGCTTTGGACCGGTAGCCATGTTTATTATGTTTTGTGTTTATGCTTTTTTATCTCTCTCTCTCTCTCTCTCTCTCTCTCTCTCTCTCTCTCTCTCTCTCTCTCTCTCTCTTAAAGAGAGCTTAAATGGTCCCCCCCCCCCCCCCCCCCATCTCTCTCTCTATGAAATTAAATGGTGTACACGCCATGTGTTTATTTTTGTGGTCACTCCAGAGGGAGAGACAGAAATGAATTCCTCTCACTCCCCCCTTTCTCTCCATGTCCACTCTCACTCCTCTCTCGTTCTCAGTCTTTCTCTCCCTCTCTCTCTCTCCATCTATATCTATACCGTCTCCCCTATTAGTTTATTTTGTTTATTTGTTCAGTTAAAGGATCTCTCTCTCTCTCTCTCTCTCTCTCTCTCGCTCCCTCGCTCTCTCTTTCTGTCAAACTGCATATTTCCCAGGCTACACAGAAATGCACAATCAGCTCTGCATCGGGGTCCAGCCAGGGCAAAAATACAGCTCCTTTGTGTCATATCAACACACACACACACACACACACACACACAAACATAAACTAACACCACCACAGGGACGTGGTGATGACATATTGATGTCAGCTGACAATTTGAGCCAATGAGTTTGTCGTGGGTTGAGTTTGGTAAAGTTGGTAGTTGCAATTATCTGAGTGTAATCAGAAGGGGTGTGTGTGTGTTCCCGTGTTTAGAGGTTATATTTGCAGTTGCTGTTTAAAGGTGCAGTGTAGATCTAATTTTGAATCATAATCGCTATAGTTTATGACCTATAGTTTCTCAATAACTAAATGCTATTTATAAATCTATCAAGGAAACCCATCACCTGACACATGGCTACTCGTTGCTGTCGTAGGCGATGACATCATGTTGGAAGGACCTACAGGCACCTTACAGGCCACCTTAGCTACTCCTCGGAGGAAAGGTGCGCGTGTGTGTGTGTGTGTGTGTGTGGGGGGGGGGGGGGGCTGCTGGTGATGCAATTGTTTATCACTTCTCAGGATTTTTTCATGGGAAAACCCTTAAGAATTAACTTAAGATAAGATATTCCTGTGAATCCGGCCACTGGAGAGAGCCACCAGCATTCCTTATTTGGGCAAAACATTTCCATCGCAAGTCAGCGGTCGAAAGGAGAGATGATCCGAGTCTGACGCATTTCACTTTGAGTCTTGGACCCATGCGGGGAAGAACGATGAGAGAGAGAGAGAGAGAGAGAGAGAGAGAGAGGGGCAGATAGGAAGGAGGAGGAGGAGGAGGAGGAGGAGGGGGGGAACACAAGAGGAGGTTGTGTTTCTCCTTTATAAGAGCCCTCCCGTCTGCCAGAGAGCTCCTCTGACATGAGGCTCCTCAACATCCCGTTGCCATGGATACCTTCCCAGAGGGCTCAGCTCTCCCGCCGTACCTTCTCAATACTCAACGGCCACCGATCCCCTCCCCACACACACACACACACACACACACACACACACGCACGCGCAC
>JAOPHQ010006132.1:32500-35000 GCA_030340625.1 Merluccius polli
TCCCTTTCCTCCATGTGGCCTGCACCTCGAACCCCCCCCTCATTTGCATATACTACCGCCATTGATAATGATACAAAGCCGCTTGAAAATCGTTTCCTCTTTTATGACATGTATCTGAATCAACAAGTCCTCCAACTCATACGCTCACTGTTGTCGTTTGTTCATGTCCTAACCCTCGCCGATGAGCATTGTGGGTGATATTAAGGGTTAGGGTTAGGGTTAGAGTTAGGGGTTAGGGTTAGAGTTAGGGGTTAGAGTTAGGGGTTAGGGTTAGAGTTATGGGTTAGGGTTAGAGTTAGGGGTTAGGGTTAGAGTTAGGGGTTAGGGTTAGAGTTAGGGGTTAGGGTTAGGGGTTAGGGTTAGAGTTAGGGGTTAGGGTTAGGGTTAGAGTTAGGGGTTAGGGTTAGGGTAAAATTAGCTAGAAGTAGAGGTTTTCATATCCTGTCTTCAAAACAAAAGCATTGTCACTGTCTCTACGCTTTTATTTTGTAAACAGCCGGAAATTAGTTTACTTCGTAGCGTTGCTGGCGTGACAGTTGTATAGCAACGTCGGAAGCAAATTTAAAAATAGGCCATATTTGGACAAATTGACTCCGTATTTGGGATCTATGTTGTTACTTTCTCGCCTGAAATGTTTTTAAAACTTAATAAAGTGACATGTTAACGGTCGTACAACGAAAAGTGGAGTCAGCCTTTTAGGGCCGGAGGTTACGCTAAACGTAACAATGAGTCGTAAATTCGGGTGCATGCAAAACGACAACAGTGAGCGTATGAGTTGGAGGACAGTCTGAATTTACTGTAAGTCTCTTTGGAAAAAAAGCATCCACTAAATAGTGAACAGTGGGTCTGGAAGCTGCGGTGGTGGTGCTGTCCAAAGCTCCCCTGTAACTAAACTCCACTAAACAAATAAAGTTTACTTGTTTACTCGCGTGTCCCGGACTCGACTAATCACCGACGTACTTCCTAAATAACGCCTCATGATCTCTTTACGATCTGTTTTACGACGTTTGCAAAGATTACCTTACAAACTGGATTTGTGAAAGAATTGAATATGGCGGTTCTGCGCCACGTGTATGTTGATCTGTGTGTGTTTGTGTGTGTGTGTGTGTTTGAACACGGTGGGCTAATAGAAAAGGCAGGAAGTCCATCACGTGCATCACATGACCTTTTCGAAGCGACCGGGGTTCAACGGACGCAGGAAGTGGAGGTCGGCGCCGGTGTTGGCTTTCACGCTCTATTGTGACAGAGGATCAGGGGTGTGTGTGGAGACCTAATGGAGAGGCGCCTGTGTGTGTGTGTGTGTGTGTGTGTGGAGCCTGCTTATGTAAAGCACACTTCGCTGTCCTGAGGGGTAGCATCGGGACCGGGGGGGGGGGGTTAGTCTAGTAGCGGGTTAGGGTGTCGGACTCCCGGCGGAAAGGTTCTGGGTTCGAATCCCGATGTCCACACAACAGTCTACCTGTTGGAACCCTTGAGCAAGACGCCCTTATAACCCTTACCTGCTCGTTCATCTGCTCAAACTATGTAGCTCTTTGAATCTGAATTCACTTTAGGCTAAAAGTGTCCGCCGCTAAATGACTAAGTAGTAATGAGCGTCTGTCGAATGGGATGCTAAAGCCACAGGGACGGGAGCATCGCACTGTGATTTGTGATTGGCTGGAAGGAGTGTCCGGTGATGTCAAACGGTGCTTTCCCCCGCAAGGTTGCTGGTTCAATCCCAAGCCTCGTGTTGGAAGTGTCCTTGACGCCAAACTCCTATTTTGCTCCCTACAAGCTGTGTGTGTTTGGTGGCCGGTAGTCTGTGTGTGTGTGTGTATGTGAATGCGTGAATATGAGGGATACAACGTCGATGCGGTATATGTGAAGTGTGATAAGACGACCTCTGAATGACCCCAGCAGATGGAAAACCATAACTAACTAACATAACTCCATAAAGTCGTTTGTGTTCCCTTTCAACACCGACTCCGTAATGCGGCGTCTGGTGCGTCTGGTCATTCTTCTGCTCCGGCGCGGTGCCGCTTAGCCACCGGTACCGCCGGTGGTCCATAACGTTTATGCTAACAAGCCTCACAGTCTAACGTCGTTACGGGGCAAAGGGTGAACGAATGGGCCCGGCGCCGAAAATAGACCCGTTATCCCAATGAGATTAGAGCAAGGACAGAGCGGACTGGCCGCCGCGCGGACAGACACGGCCGCTGATGGTCCGGGTGGGGGTGGGGGGGGGGTGGTGTCTGACATCCATCGGAAACGGGTTGCAGGGGTTGTTTACAAGTTTAATATTTAGGGGAAATTGAAACGGGACGTCGTCGTGCGTGTGGTTTATGTGTCGTTGTTCCTCGTCGTTTGGCGTTTCTGTCTGGCAAGACGAATAGTCAAATATGCTGCTGAGATTGTTGAGGAGAAATGGGACCGGATTGATTGTGTGTAAGGTTGGCATGAAACGATATTCCCCTCGTGGTTTGCTCGGGTCCGCTTTGCGGGTGATTTACATGATTATGCG